>JASDQU010586904.1:19105-37845 GCA_032191745.1 Picea mariana | reverse complement strand
AGATGAATTTGTTTCACTGATTATGGGTAATCTAGATGATTAGAAACTTAACACTCCACGCCCAGGGTGATATCAATCATCAGTTCCAAGAAAATTCTGAAAATTACTTTAAATTGTTGTTTGAATTGTTTTTTGTGTCATTCATGTTCATATAAATATCACCATAAAGAATTTAGAGAGTATATATTTTCAATGTATTTCTATTGACAAAATCACTGACATGGACTAGCTTTTCTTGTAAAAAAGATTTCTATCCATATCTAAATATGAAAAATATTACTCGACTGACAACAATTGTGCAAACTAGTAAGAGTAGGGGGAAACAAACTCAGAGAAAAATAAAAATAACCCCAAAAAATTCAGAATCAAACTCAAAGAAAAATAAAAATAACCCCAAAAAATTCAGAATCAGATCACCTACCTTGAAATTACATGCAAATTATTTGTAGATTTTTCTATCTCTTTGTTCATATTGGCATTCCTTTCTCATGATCTCCATATGACCAAATTTAACCTCAATACTACAGAGGTCTCGCGTTCTATTCTCAGCATTCTCGTTATTTTTTCCTCCACCAACTATATAGATATGATAATGGTTGTAAGAAAATAATAATTATTTGTTAAAAGAAAAACAAAACTAAGAAAATCCCAATTTCTCTACAAATAAAAACCCAAATAAAAAAAAATGAAATCATTTTACCTGGATCCCGATAGTCCTAGGTTCAAAACCCTTTGGAGCAATGGAGTTACGAAGTGGATTCCCACAATTGAGTCCTTGGACCCAGTTGTTGGAATATGAGCATGTGTGACTATCTCAACTAGATACATCCCAAAGTACCTTGTGAAGACTCTGTTGGAACTGTTGGTTACGAGTAGTGCTGTGATTGTTTCTTATTTCCCCCTTTTTTCTATATCTCCATTAAAAATAGATGGACCTGTGGGAGGGGTGGAGTATACCATCAACAATGAGGAGATATCATGGGAATCCGCATACACACAAAGTCCTCATCTACTCACTTGTTGAGATAGCTCATGCGAATGGAGGGCACTGATATAGTAAGACAATGTGGGGGATGAAAGAACAAGCTCCCCCTTATTGAGCTTGTTCCCACAAAGTATTGCTAAAGCCTATTATTATAAGCTAACAAGATATGTAATAATAGTAGGTAGGACCCCCTTGTAGATTGGGAGATCAAATCTGGTTACTATTTCATGTTTATGCTTATGTTCGAAACTACTTACATGGTTCTACATGATTGATGAAATCTTGGTCTTATTGGCAATGAATAAGGCATGTTATGTGTTGGCTCTAAATGCAACAATGAATGATGGGTAAGGCATGTCATGTTTTGTTTCTCTTGCTATAAGTTATAATTTCATGATTACGATGACCTATGATTATCCATTGTTACCTTTGCTATATGTTCTTGGATTCATTACTGTGACACCTACACAAGAGACATGTTAGTAAAAACACATAAGAGAAGTTGAAAAGAGATAAAAAGAAATATTAATAAAATCCAAAAGAAAGGAACTATGTTTCTATGCTATATGATGTTGCACTATGCATTTTGAAGTTTAAAGGGATTGTTGTTAGTCCTAGCTAACCGGGTTAGTGGTTATACGATTTATTGAGTTATATGGAAATACATGTGATATGCGCTATAGTATGGTTGGCAGTGGCTAATGTGACCTAGGGTGGTGCTCTTGGAAACTAGTGGATGTTGGTCTCGATGCATGGTTTAAATGAATGAATTAATGGATTAGTGGGTTGCGGTGCACTAAGGAATTGAATGAATGGAGGATGGAGGAAACATGCATTTATTGCACGTCACTCCATACACATCCCATTGGCCATCACCCTGGCTATTGTTCAATTGTGTTCATTGTGGTTAAGCTATGATTTTCAAGTAGAGGAAGAACTGCTCGGCCAAGCTCGCATTCTTAAGCTTTTCGTGGTTACAGGTATGTCTTTTCACCATCCATGAACCCACTCTGGTTATGAAATAGATATTGGCTCGGTGATGTATGGGTCTATGATTTCCTTAAGTTTGGAAATTATGTAAATTTGTGATATTTTTTTAAAATGAATGGTTGGTGTGGTTTTCATTGCAATAATGTTTGAAGTCATAGTTTCACTGATCATTCTGAGTGTTAGAAGCCATGAAGGCTCTCTGTCATCCTTATTGGTATTGGTTGAAGGGTTTTCATTTGGTCCATATTGGTTGGTTGTCTCCATGCTTCTTATCACCATACCCAGTCGTTTGTTTTTATGGGGTTTGTTGGGTTTGAAACACTTTGTGTCACTACGTATAGTTTCACTTGGGTATGGGTTCATTCATGTTACTGATGTTGCACAGTGGGTTATGTTTTTATGCAAAAGGGATTTCTTGAGGTCGATTGTTATTTATTGGCTTTGTTTTATCTCAATATTCTTCGTTGAATGGGAAAACCATGAGGGTTATACCCTGTGTGTTCTAAGTGTTGTTACAGGACTAAAATGAAGCCTTTTCTCCTATGTTCATAGTCTCTCCTATCGCGTGAATTTTCACCATGTTTGCGAAGTTATTGGTTGTATACCCTATGTGTGCACTGTTGGTCTCAGAGGTTCTCGCCCGATGTTGGGGGTTGATTCCAGTCTCCCTATGGGTCCATAGAGAAAACCCTTGATTTCTCATGCCCATTTTTTGATAGAGAGAACCATTATGTCTTGTCGGGTATGTTGTTGATTGTTATGAGTTTGTGGTATATTATCGACAGTGTCGATTACTGGCTCATCCCTATGGATTATGTTGACAATGGTGTTGGTTTTGGTATTTAGTCACTGCATTGGTTATTATGACATTTGAATTGTTAACTCGACATTAGTTATAATTGATTAAGTCACAACGATGCTTTGTGTGTGATGCATTGGTTGTGTGGGATTCCTTCAACATGCTATGTTGAGTTGATGGTTGTTGTGGCTGTGTGTTTTAAATTGACAATGGGAGCATTGCAATCATGGTAATTATGGCATGGCCATCCACTATAGAGGCTATGGATATTATTTGATTGCGCCATCAAAGATGGTCACAGGTTTTTAAAGCAATATGGTTTTGTTGTAATTTGATCGATTTGTGAGATGAGATCGGGCATACTATTGTTGCCTCGTTGTATTGAATTGATAACCCATCATTGTGGATATTTAGATTCAGATTAATTAGACCTGCACAGTCACATAAATTCTCTTACGTTTTTTCGAATGGTCTGTGTATTCCACATCATAGTTTGAGTTGAAGTGGTGATTGTTGTCTGTGTGTTTAAATGGTAAGTCATGCTCTTTCCAATTAAAATATTGATGGTTGTATTTGGTTGTATGATATGTGAATTGATGAATATCATACATAGTAGAAGAGATAGACACAGATTCTATGACAATATAACTTCATTACAATTTAATTATTAAATGAATTAAAGGATGAAATCAGGCATGAATTTTGTGTCTGTATTTGATGATTGAAATAATTCATGGGTAGTGGTTGATGAGTTGACGTTGAACATAGTGGAAATAAGTGACTGTGTATTCATTTGGGAATTCTTTTAAGAAATTAAATGGGAAAATGAGAAGGAACATAATTCTTCTACAGGTTTTTATGGGATGCGTATTGTCTTGTTTTGATGATACTTTGTTTAAGATCTGATTGCAAACAGTGAAAAAGATAATGCACACAATTGATTGAAATATATACAGTAGTTTTTCATTTGATCACAGTGATTATTGGGTTGGTGTTATTTCTTTTTACATTTGATATAAAATGGTGTTATGGATTACTTAATTAATTTTATGAACAATACCCTGTCTCTTTCCCTACCATTTTTTTCTCTTTTCGCTAATTATAACCCCATCGGATTCCCACATTCATTTTTCACTCCATGCTCTCAAAATTTAATTACAATTAAGTAGAATTTTCTATTGAAGCAGTTTGAAATCATAGTTTTTTGGTTGGATCACAATGATAATTTCTTTGGTTTGTGTTACAATTGATTGTTTATTGTCTTTGAGAAATAACCATGATTATTTTCCCCCTCATTTTATCATTTTTTTTCGCTCAATACAAACCCCTCGCATATCCCAGGACATTTTGTTCACTCCCTACTCATTGACAATAGTTAAACAATTTGTATGGATTGGATTGCATGACTCTAATATGTTGTTGAGCCAAATTCTATTTCATATTTTCAAGGAGTTGTCATGTATGGTTGTAAATGAACTATATTCTAATCAATCATGCATGAAGGAATGAGATTTTTCAGCTGAGGTAGCCATGGCAGAGGCAACCGAGGGAGAGGTAATTGGAGCAGAGGCCCAAGAAGGCCAAGACTATCCATACACTTTGATGCTGGATCACAAGAGTTAGGACAACTATTTCAGGCTAGTTTTTTCAATTGGAATGGGCAAGGAGTGGTCCAACCGAGGCCTGAAAGGCCTCCCTTCCAAGTTCCATAAGCCCTTGGTATTCTCACGCCCCCTCATGTCTCATTGCAACCCGAGGTTCCAAAAAACGACGAATGACAAGATATTGTCCACCCGATATTCTCCCAACATTGTAGCTGGCCCAATTTGTCTTACCTACTTCCCCGCCTAACAATCAGATTGTCCAAGAAGACCCTACCCACTCACTAGTGCAATCCTCCCATGCTAGAAAAATATTGAAAACCGAGGCCCACCATGCCCCTAACAAAGGAAAATCCACCGTTTCCCCTTCCTCACCCTCCAATGGCTCTGATAAATCCATGTCTTCCCAGATGCATTTGAGGGACGATTGTTCTCATGTGATCGATGAGATTAGGCCTAAAGGCTTAGTTCAGCCAAAGAAAAATTCAGAGAAATCAAAGGGTGACAACAACAACCAGGGAAATATTGCATCTCAGAGTGGAAAAGATTGTTTTTGAGTTTTATTTTATTTATTGTTGATGATAGTTGACTTCATAAGTTTATGAAAACATGTTTTGTTTGGATATATGAGTAATATATTTTTGAAAATGATTTCAAATATCAATGAGATAAATTGTCAAATGTTAATGTGATGATGAGAGTCATAAGGAGGGGTGTTTTTCTTAATTAACTAGTTATGTTATGATTGTTAAGAGCTAAATGGGAGTCACAAGGGGTCCCACCTACTAGTTATTATTTATTTATAACTCTTATTATGATTTATTACATTTCCTCCTAACTAAAATGTTGGTTGAGTTTTTAGTTAACTTAACTAATGAGGTAGTTCAACTACTTCAACAAATTCTAATTTCTTAAAGGAAAAAGGAAATGGAGGAACAAAAGGAGGATAGAAGGAGAAGCATACTAAGGTTTTATCTTTGATTTTATGTTGAGATAGTTCAGTTTTCATTCATTCCTTAATTGATCATAATCCTAATTCTTTTTTATGATAGTAGGGTCTTATTGTAGACAACAAGATTCAGGGCTAAATTACATCATTCAGACACTTGCTTTTCAAAGGTGTTGATCTATCTTTGATTGTTTGTGTAGACTTGTCTTTTTGTGAATTAGTTTTCATGACTGACAAAGGCTATTGTGCAGAGTCGAGTGGGCAACAATCTATGAAAAGTTGATACATATTTTAGAGTTCATTTTTTTTTATTCTCTGTCAAAGGTCCTTTTGTATGTTTTATTGGGGATGTCTAAGTTTGACTTTGGTCCAAAACTTCTTCACGAAATTTTGTAAAGAGAATGACTCTTTGGTGAATTGGAATGAAATAAATTATTTATTTATGTGTCATATGTATTTATTATCATCTTGGTGTCTTTACTTCTGTCTCTACATTTATTTCAACAACTGTTATATTTAGAAAATCATATAAATAATGAATTTTTCAGCAAGCTTTTATTTATAAAAAGACTAGCCTAAGCACTTGTAATCAATACTTGTGAGTTAGGATATTATTTTTGATGGCTATAAACATAGGGTGACATTCCCATATATTTTGCTTTAGACAAGAAGAACATGAAAATGATTGAGTAAGATCATTTCATATATTTTCCTCAACATTTATTTGGTGATCATACTGGGGAGATCTTCAATATCTCTCTAGTTAATTTTTATACTCGATTATCATCGGTACATCTATTTTTCTGATATTGATTCTTTGAATGTTTTATTTCTTAATGATTGTGATTGTTGCAAGGTAGCTTGATATTGAGCCCGTTCTCCAAGATCAGACCAACATTTCTTTGATCCTGTTTAACACCATTTTAGACACTACCAATACTCATGTTGAGCTTAATCATTCATGGGCAGCAATTGAGCGAGGTATTAGTTCCCAAGAATGTTTGGAAGCTAGACGTAGACAACCTAGAAATCAATAGTAACCTTCTTGTTCCTTCAATTTTGGCCTTTCTTTCATGTCCTTAGACTCTCGTGTCTCTAGAAGAAGAAGAGTCTTATCACCCGAAATTAATCCTATTGTTGAAGTAGGAAGAAGGAACATTGTGTTATCTACCCAACAAAGTGATCTAAGGAGAACTTTGTCTGATTCTTCAAGTTCATATTTTTATCCTTCACCTATCATCCACAGGATGGCATCTAGTGGTGGCTTTGATGGCACTGGAAGTGCTTCCTCTTCTCAGTATTCATCTTTGTCAGTGATTGGAAGCTTATATAGCCACCATGTCCCTGTACAATCTACCAAAAACCCACCAAAGTCATTAAAAAGTATGGGCTTTTTCAATTTGAAAAAGACGCCACAACCACGTTGTGGCATGTGTCCTTTCCTCTTAACCTAGCACCTGCTACTCATCCACTTCCTAAATTCAAAGAACATATTCCTAGGTTTTTAGGAAATAGCACCGTCACTACAAATGAACACCTGCCGGCATTTTCTAATGATTTTCAAAACATAGGAGCCAATGACAATGATACTTGCATGTGCTTATTCGCCAATTCCTTGGAAGGAAAGGCTACAACCGATTTCTTTGACCTTCCTCCTCGGATTCTGTCTACTTGGGAGGAGTTAATCTACTGGTTCAGATCCACTTATGGTCAATCTAAAATCCTAGCCGAGAAGTTAAGAGAATACAATAACATCGCCTATAAGGATGGTGAAACCATCAAGTCCTTCAACTTGCGTTTCACTAAGTTATACAATCAGATCCCTGAACTCATTCGACCTCAGAACTAGGAAAATTTCATGTGTTACTACAATGCATTACCTTCCCCCTACCATCATAAGATTGAGGAAAAATCCATTGATAATCTTGGTTCCGCTCTTCATTCTTGTTTAGAGTATGAAGAAAAGATCTTCCTCAGGGAGAATCAATTAAACAGATACACATGTACACCCTCTTACAACTATGACAAGACATGAATAATTGTATGATAGAGTTTGAGCGAAGGGGGATTATCTTGCCTCTCACCCTTGTAGATTCATCGTCTTCTGTACCTCCCTTTAGAAACCCAGTTGAAAAGAATTTTCATCCTAAATCTATCTTTTCTCGAAGTTGGTGTAACTTCTATGAGGAACACCACGAGGAAGCCATGTGTGAATTAAGGAAGAGTGCCATAGATAAAACGTTTGGTAAAATACTAGAAACTACTATCATTGTCCTAGATTTTTCAGAGCGAGAAGATGTCATGATCATCAATACTAGGAATAAATCCTATGCTCCCAAGGGAAATTTGATCCTCCCCACAATTATTCAAGCCCGAACTCATCCTCACTCGTTGTTATTGTTCAGGCTCCTAAGGTTCCTAACAGTCAAGGAACAACTTCCCCTCTCCCCTCTTCCAAATAAAATATCTTGAATCAGTTGGCCAACATCAAAGAAAATGAAAACCTTTTGGACATGGTTTTTGTCCCTGAACAACAGATGCATCTGAAACAATTCATGGAAGGAAAATCTTTCATTGTATCCAACCTATCTGAAGAGGTAAACAAAGAGGATTCGTCTATAAATAAAGTAGGTGTACATAACTTTAGATACCCTATAAAATATCCCCCTTTTTATATTTCTGTAAATATTATGGATAAGATCGCCCATTGTTGCCTCATTGATGGCAGTTCGGGCCCAAGTGTGATGTCAAATATTATTATGGAAGAGCTTGTCTTGTATTGTACAAATGAAAATGCTAGAAGCATGCTCTCCTATAATATCCTACAACAAATGACCATAGGTGAGATTAAATATGTGACCTTAGTCTTGTGTGCACATCCTAAAATAAGGACAACCCTCAACATTCAGGTAATTGACATGTCAGTAAGTAATTACTCAATCATCTTGGGAAGAGATTGGAAATATTTAACGGGTGGATACCTCTCACTCAACGGAACACATTTATCCATTACTCAGAATGGTAAAAACATTATAGTCCTTAGAGAGGGAAGGATTTCACCTTACATAGAGAGTGTCACACATCCGAATGTGAACTATATCGAAGAAGACCTAGGAGTTTATTCCATATTTGCTGAGAAGGATAACATTCCCTTGAAACAAATTGATTTATATGATGGTATGTGGCACATTCACTTTGATGTTTCATGATCTAATGAAGGTAATAGAGCTGGCATTATCTTGATTTATCCTGTAGGAAAAATCCATAACTTTTCTTATAGGATGGATTTTGCTTGCACAAACAATGTCACTGAATTCAAAGATTTTTTATTGGGCATTGAGAACGCCTATAATCATGGTTGTAGTCACCTTTCAGTTTTCGGGGATTCCGAGCTTGTTGTGAACCTTGTACGTAAAATTTACTCCTCTAGAAACAAGTTGATAAAACGATACACCCAAACTGTCTAGGCACTTATCTAGAAACTATTATCTTTCAACATCACTCATGTTAAGAGAGAGTTGAATTCAATGGCTGATCAGTTACCGGTTTTTGCAGCCTCTCCTAATCGACAACTTTTTCCTCACAGACCTGATTGTACTTTTTGAGCTCTATATCATTCACATGTCTTTGACAGTATATAAACTTGGCAGGTTTTTCATAACAATGAGATCATTTGTGATTTCATTCAAAATGAACCTCTTAAGCCTAAAGGAATTATATCCATGAAAGACAACAAGGTTCCTAAGGGCCTGACTCCTCTAGAGAGTTCATTTTTATCGATTGATTCAAGAAATAAAGAGAAACAGAAAGAAGAGGATTCAAAAAGGAAGGTGGGTGAAACCATCTCCTTAAACAATGGGGCACTCGAATCTTCAAGGAATGTTAAAATAAGTGTCCAATATTCTGATAAAGAAGAAATGAAGTTAGCCAAGCTACTTCATAGATTTCAAGATGTTTTTTCTTCGTCTTATGAGGATCTTCGTGGTTTTGATATTGGTATTATACAACATGCTATCCCCATCAAGGAAGGCATGAAACCAATTAGGTAGAAACTAAGACCTATTAACTCTGCATTCAAAGCAACTTTTCAAAGGAAGTTGGAAAATTTCTTAAGGGCTGGGATCATTTTTCCAGTCTACCCTAAATGGGTTTCCAATTGGGTACTTGTTTAGAAGACCGTTGATCATATTAGAACCTGCATTAATTTTCGCACTTTCAGTTAGGCTATTATGAGAAATCATTTTCCTCCTCTTAATATGGAAATGATTCTACAGTAGTTTGTAAGGTCACAGATGAGGCTCTTACTTGACAATTTTTTGGGTTATAGTAAAATCAAGGGAAAAGGGGCAGATACTCACAAAACCACTCTTATCACTAATTGGGGTACCATGACTTATAAATTTCTTCTTCCTAGATTACCAGATTCAAGTACCACTTTTAAAAGACATATACAGACAACTCTTGATGAATTGATCAATGTCCATATATATCTTGATGATCTGATTATACACGTTAAAGGGCTTATTATTACCTTAGAGTTCCAAGTGTTATTTTTGGGTCCGTTCAAAATTGACTTTGTCTTCGATACCAACTCTTGCATTCTAAAGGATTTACAAGAGAAATTGTTTTCCTACAGTACTAACTATCCTCACTTGAAACATTACGTGGGACCAACATGAAAAATGCTAACGTTGTTTGGATTTTCTGTATACTAGTAACTTAGCTCTGTTTTCAATTTTGCACTATTTTCCTTTCTACTTTTACAGTAGTTTGACTTCTTCTTTTTGTTTTAGAACATTTCCTACTGCTTTTATATTCAGTCATTTTATTGCTGCTATTTTAATTTTTGCATTTTTTCTATCATGATTTTGTTGCTTACCACCTTTTAGTTAATTGGTAAAAATAAGATGTTGGGTCAGTTATTCCACAGTGTGACTCCTACAAGGTGTGTTGGTCAATAGAAATAAATCTTACATAGTTGTCACGATGTTTCCCCTAAACAAAATGCTTGAAATTGTTATTTGCTTCCACTGTTGTCTAAAAAATTTCTTTAGATTATCTCCCACTTCTGCTTTCCTTTTCTTCATATATTTGAGAATTTAAGAGAGGAAGTCCATAAATTTTCTCCTTGAAGTTAAGATCTGATCCCAGTTGAACGATTATGCACACAGTGGTAAACTCCCTCATACTTAACACTTTTCATGAGTTATTCCTGAATTCCTCGTCATTTTTCCATTAAATCTGCTCACTTCCCCCTATTGCATAATCTTCCTGGTTATATCTGCTTGACCTGTGAAATCATGAGTTCTGAGTTCTAATCTGTTAAAAACAAATTTCCCTGTGGAGTCGCCAGTTTGTTGATGATTAAAATCGCAACGAGGATTTTTCCCACAAAGTATTGCTAAATCCTATTATTATAAGCTAACAAGATATATAATACTAGTAGGTGGGACCCCCTTGTAGATTGGGAGATCAGATCTGGTTCTTATTTCATGTTTATGTTGTTTCTCGACACCGCTTACATGGTTCTACATAATTGATGAAATCTTGGTTTTATTGGCAATGAATAAGGCATGTTATGTGTTGGTTCTAAATGTGACAAGTGAATGATGGGTAAGGCATGTTATGTTTTGTTTATGTTGCTCTAAGCTCTAATTTCATGATTATGATGACCTATGATTATCCATTGTTACCTTTGGTATCTATTCCTAGATTCATTATTGTGACACCTGCATAAGAGACATGTTAGTAACAACACATAAAAGCAATTGAAAAGAGATATAAAGAAATATGAATAAAATAAAAAAGAAAGGAACTATGTTGCTATGCTATACGATGTTGAACTATGCATTTTGAAGTTTAAATGGATTTTTGTTAGTCCTAGATAACTAGGTTAGTGGCTATAGGATTTATTGAGTTATATGGAAATACATGTGATATGCGCTATAGTATGGTTGACGGTGGTTAACGTGACATAGGGTGGCACTCTTGGAAATTAGTGGATGTTTGTCTCGATGCATGCAAGCTCTGATTTTCAAGCAGAGGAAGAACTGCTAAGCCAAGCTCATGTTTTTAAGTTTTTCATGGTTACAGGTATGTCTTTTCTCCATCCATGAACCTGCTCTGGTTATGAAATAGATATTGGCTCGATGATGTTTATGTTGTTTCTCGACACCGCTTACATGGTTTGTGCTTTCCTTAAGTCTGTAAACTGTGTAAATTTGTGATATTTTAATGAAATGAATGGTTGGTGTGGTTTTCCTTGCAATAATGTTTGAAGTCACAGTTTCACTGATCATTCTGAGTGTTAGAAGCCATGAAGGCTCTCTGTCATCCTTATTGGTCTTGGTTGAAGGGTTTTCATTTGGTCCAGATTGGTTGGTTGCCTCCACGCTTCTTATCACCATACCCGGTTGTTTGTTGTTATGAGGTTTGTTGGGTTTGAAACACTTTGTTCCATTGCGTATCATTTCACTTGGGTATGGGTTGGTTCATGTTACTGATGTTGTGCAGTGGGTTATGATGGATGTTATACCAAAGGGATTGCTTGAGGTTGATTGCTATTTCTCGGCTCTATTTTATCTCATCATTCTTTGGTTGATTGGGAAAACCACGAGGGTTATACCCTGCATGTTCTAAGTGTTGTTATAGGACTAAAATGAATCCTTTGCTCCTCTTTTCATAGTCTCTCCTATCACGGGAATTTTCACCCTATCTGCGAAGTTATTAGTGGTTTACCTTGTGTGTGCATCGTTGGTCTCGGAGGTTCTCGCCCGATGTTGGGGGTCGACTTCAGCCTCCTTGTGGGTCCATAGAGAAAACCCTTGATTTCTTAAGCCCAATTTTTTATAGAGGGAACCATTATGTCATGTCGAGTATGATGTTGATTGTTATGAATTGGTGGTGTATTATCGACAGTCTCAATTACTGGCTCGTCGCTGTGGATTATGTTGATAGTGGTGTTGGTTTTGGTATTTAGTCACTGCATTGGTTATTATGACATTTCAATTGTTAACCCAACATTAGTTATAATTGATTAAGTCACAACGATGATTTGTGCATGATGCATTGGTTTTGTGGGCTTCCTTTCGCATGTTATGTTGAGTTGATGGTTGTTGTGACTGTGTGTTTTAAATTGACAATGGGAGAATTTCAATCATGGTAATTATGGCATGTCCATCCACTATATAGGCTATGGATATTATTTGATTGTGCCATTAGAGATGGTCACGAGTTTTTAAAATAATATGGTTTTTTTGCAATTTGATCGATTTGTGAGATGAGATCGGGCATACTGTTGTTGCCTCATTGTATTGGATTCATAGCCCAACATTATGGATGTTTAGGTTCAGAGTAATTAGATATGTACAGTCACATAAATGATCTTACATTTTGTCGAATGGTCTGTGTATTCCACAACATAGTTTGAGTTGAAGTGGTGATTGTTGTCTATGTGTTTAAATGGAAAGTTAGGCTCTTTGCAATTAAAATATTGATGGTTGTATTTGGTTTCCTGATATGTGCGCTGGTGAATATCATGCATCGTAGCAGAGATAGGCATAGGTTATGTGAAAATATAACCTCATTACAATTTAATTATTAAATGAATTAAAAGACAAAATCGAGCATGACTTTTGTGTCTATATTTGATGATTGAAATAATGCGTGGGTAGTGGTTGATGAGTTGATGCTGAACATAGTGGAAATACGTGATTGTGTATTCATTTGGGAATTGTTTTAAGACATTAAATGGGAAAATGAGAAGGAACAAAATTCTACTACAGGTTGTTGTGGGATGCGTATTGTCTTGTTTTGATGATACTGTTTTAAAGATCTGATTGCAAACAATGAGCAAGATAATGCACAAAATTGATTGAATTATACACAATAGTTTTTCATTTGACCACAGTGATTATTGTATTGGTGTTATTTATTTTTACATTTGATATAAAATGGTGTTATGGATTACTTAATTAATTTTATGAACAATATCCGCTCTCTTTCCCTACCATTTTTTTGTCTTTTCGCTAATTATAACCCCATCGTCCTCCCACATTCATTTTTCACTCTATGTTCTTAAAATTTAATTACACTTACAAAGAATTATGTATTGAAGCATTTTGAAATCACAGTTTCTTAGTTAGATCGCAGTGATAATTTCTTTGGTTTGCATTAGAGTTGATTGTTTTTTGCCTTTGAGCAGTACCCATGATTATTTTCCCCCTCATTTTATCATTTTTTCACTCAATAAAAAACCTTTGCACATCCCAAGACCTTTTGTTCACTCCCTTCTCATTGACAATAGTTAAACAATTTGTATGGATTGGATTGCATGAGTCTGATATGCTGCTAAGCCAAAATTTATTTCATATTTTTAAGGAGTTGTCATGTATGGTTGTAAATGAACTATTTGCTAATCAATCATGCATGTAGGAATGAGGATTTTCAGCTGAGGTAGCCATGGCAGAGGAAATTGAGGGAGAGGTAATTGGAACAGAGGCCCAAGAAGGCCAAGATTCTCCATACACTTTGATGATGGATCACAAGAGTTAGGCCAACTATTTTAGGCCATTTTTTTCGATTGGATTGGGTAAGGAGTGGTCCAACCGAGGCCTAAAAGGCCTCCCTTCCAAGTTCCACAAGCCCATGGTATTCTCGTGCCCCCTCATGTCTCATTTCAACCTTGGGTTCTCGAAAACGACGAATGGCAATAGATTGTCCACAAGACAGTCTCCCAACATCATGGCTAGCCCAATTTGTCTTTACCTCCTCCTCCGCCAAACAATCAGATTGTACAAACAATGCTTGCCCACTCACCAGTGAAATCCTCCCATGCTAGAAAAAGATTGAAAACTGAGGACCACCATGCCCTTGGCGAAGGAAAAGACATTGCTTCCCCTTCCTCACCCTCCAATGGCTCTGATAAATCTGTATCTTCCTGGATGCATTTGAGGGGCGATTGTTCTCATGTGATCAATGAGATTAGGCCTAAAGGTTCAGTACATCCAAAGGAAAATTCAGAGAAATCGAAGGGTGACAACAACAACCAAGGAAAGATTGCATCTCAGAGTGGAAAATATGGTTTTTGAGTTTTATTTTATTTATTGTTGATGACAGTTGACTTCAGAAGTTTTGGACAACTTGTTTTCTTTGGATATGTGAATAATATATTTTTGAAAATGATTTCAAATATCAATGAGATAAATTGTCAAATGTGAATGTGATGATGGGAGTCATAAGAAGAGGTGTTTTCCTTAATTAACTAGTTATGTTATGATTGGTAAGAGCTAAATGAGAGTCAGAAGGGGTCCCACCTAATAGTTATTATTTATTTATAACCCTTATTATGATTTATTACTTTTCCCCCTAACTAAAAAGTTAGTTGAGCTTTTAGTTAACTTAGCTAATAAGGTATTTCAACTACTTCAACCAATTCTAATTGTTTAAAGGAAAAAAGAAAGGGAGGAACAAAAGGAGGATAGAAGGAGAATTATACTAAGGTTTGCTCTTTGAGTTTATGTTGAGATAGTTCAATTTTCATTCATTCCTTAATTGATCATAAACCTAATTATTTTTTATTAAGGGATGAATTACATCATTCAGACACTTGCTTTTCAGAAGTGTTGATCTATCTTTGATAGTTTGTATAGACTTGTCTGTTTTTGAATTAGTTTTCATGACTGACAAAGGCTCTTGTGCATAGTCGAGTGGGCAAAAATCTGTGGCAAGTTGATCTAGCTTTTAGAGTTCATTTTTTTTTATTCTCTTTCATAGGTCCTTTTGTATTTTTCATTGGGGATGTCTAATTTGACTTTGTTCCAAAACTTCTTCACAAAATTTTGTAAAAAGATTGATTGTTTGGTGAATTGGAATGGAATAAATGATTTCTTTATGTCTCATATATCTTGATTATCATCTTGGTGTTTTTACTTCTGTCTCTACATTTATTTCATCAACTATTATATTCAGAAAATCATATAAATAATAAAGCTTTTATTTATAAAAAGACTAGCCTACAATACTTGTGAATTAGGATATTATTTTTAATGGCTATAAACATAGGGTGACATTCCCATCTATTTTTCTTTAGCCAATCAAAATTTGAAAATACTTGAGTAAGATCATTTCATATATTTTCCTCAACACCCCTCTTGCAAATTATTCCTCCAGGCCTTCCTTGCAAGTTATTTCTTCAGGTTGGTAATTGTATTTGACGGGTGTGAACATCGATGTGTTTCAACAACTGTAATTTCATTCATATGGTAGCACTAGTATTCATGATAATGTGAATTTTGCCGAATAATTTAGGGGAGATGTATGAGTTTATTTGGGCGACTTATTGAAGGTTTTCCATTCATATTGAAAAACACATATTTATAGTAGTCTTTGAAAAAAAAAATATTCTAATTATCTTAGAAATTGCGAATGTAAACCAGGAACTATATGAGCAGAGCTAAAACATCCAGTCAATTGGTGTGTTTGTTTATGTATGTGAGCGTTTTTTACCCGCGTATCGATATAGTGAGTCCTCCCCCTCCACTCCATGACGTATATAATATTCATTTAATATGCTTGAATAAAATCTGTGAACAAGCATGGATGAGTTAAATCAATGAGTTCTGGTGCAGGACTGATATCTGCTTTGATTGTAGGAGTATAAAAGACCAGAATAGACATCCTAGAACTGCAATTGTTTGATCCAGTCGCCCATGTAAGCACTAAAATGGAAGTTTCAATGGAAGTGAAAGGCGAGACTTACATGGAAGTGATAGACATACCTCGGTTCAGCACTAGCGTTAAAGGGACAAGGTTGTTGAGAATCCAAGAGAGATAAGCAAAGAAGAATGGTTGTCAAACACGTTCTTCCAAGTCTTGTCATTAGGAGGAGCTACAATCATTCTACCATGTGCATGATTCTCTATATTGCATCCAACTCTGTTGTTCTTCTTCTGCATGCAGCACTGGAACTATGACAAGTTTACCATCTTTGCTTGATTGAGTACGAAAAATAAGGAAAGATGAATATGGAGAGGATGGTTGTCAGGAGTAAGATTGATATGCCATAACTCACTCTTCCACTCCCTCGGTGTCTAGGTAACTGGTGCCAGGAACAACAATCCATTGAGTAAAAAAGATGGGTTGGTTGATTCGTGGTGCTCTCGTATTCATACAATGTAATATAACGCGTCTGAGCAATATCGCTCTGGATTGGATGAAGGTATTGAACCAATGTATGTCGTTGTCGGGCTCATTATTGGCAACTGCTTTCTCAATCATGAATTTCATAACTTTGTTGTTGAGACTATCGAAGAGACTCCCCAAAGGGTGTGGATATGCAACATTGTTAGTGAGGCTGACCTCATCTGTAGTTGAATTGGAAAATTCGATGATGACGTCTGCAATCTCAGAAGGGCTCAACAACAAGTTATGAACCCTCACGTGGTTGGGAAAGTAGGAAGAGTTGGAGCCAATATGAGTTATAGAAATTCTGTTACTCAAAGCGAAGTTGTAAAACCTGGCGTTGCCAGCATTCACAATTCTAAAACGATATTTACTTCTCGTCACTCTCAAATAAGGCCACACCTTGCCATTTACTATTATCGCGTCTCCGAAATACTCTGGTTGCACACACCATGTTTACATAATTAGTCTCGTGAAAATAAATCTCAATGAAGTATCCACTCATTAATGTATAGAGTTTTCTACCTGCCACTGGGGATGAATGGAGGGGTTTTCGCCCATAGAGTTTATGTAAATGGATCCGTCTTTAGCAAAACTCTTATCGAACACGAAAAGACTATGGTCATATTCGGAACCTGACGGAAGTTTCAGCGAACACTCCACTGAGGAGTTCTGAGTGATATAGGCGCCTACAAGACCGGCTAAGAGATTATCTCGTGAGACTGAGGGCGTGGTCATGGTACCAGAGATTGTCGTACGTTTGGTATAGGCGGGTCTGGTCTCGTTGAATCTTGTTGTAAACCACACCAGTCATCTCCCATCGCTTTCGGGCTCAGTGATTCCGTCGTGCAGGTGAACCACTGTGGGGATTCCTCCGTGTTGGGGTTGGGAGATCACGATGCTTGGATCCCATGAAAGAATATGTTGAGGAGGAATATGATTTTCCCATGTGACAAACATCTCCACGCCTTGGATGGCTTCGATCGTGGGACCTGGCACAGTCGTGCCCTCCCTGGACGTCCCATATGGAAACACAGTACTCGCAGGAAAGTCTCTGTGAAATTTATGTCGACACAACACATACATATAGAATGGAGGAGTCATTGCCATGAACAGAAAAGTAGCTTCCATATAATATAATAAAATGCAAGATGGATAGGATTTGTACCCATTTTTTCTCAAACATTCCGATATGAAGCTCGCCTTCCTTCAAATGACCATCTTGGTGGAACGTATACCCTTCGAGGGGGGTATATCCGAATGTTCATCCACGAACATCTCCAGAGACGAAGCTATCTCTTGCAATTGTTGCTCAGTCACATTGGTAGCCTTTGTTACAGAGGCATGGATCAGATTAAAACGAAAAGCAGTAAATTAAAAGCATGCATATTCTTCTCCATCGCCAGCTTGATCCTCCTCCCTGCAGCGACATAACATATAATTACTGGTGATAAAACTCATCTTACACAATGGACCAGTTTAAGATGGCTCTGAAGTATATATGCAGCATTGATATAGATGTGATTTAAGAGTCATCGCTACCACCATAAGTGTTCACGCTTCATTATTTATTTATAAAAGTAAAAATAATTTAATTTAAATATATCAAAGGAGAGCCATTCAAAACTCAATGACTTCACTAGTAGCTGGCTCAGAGATGGATAGTAGGGTTCAAAGCTTAAATGTAAGCTCACCTGGATAGTAAGGTTCAGAGCTTAAAATTCACGGGACATGAAAAGCATGCACTCTGACTTGGAAAGCTTCTTCCGACCTCAAACTTAAGAACTAGTCTATTGTCATGAATCAAATACAAACTCGGCAAGGACTAGCCGCTTTGAGCTATTTCCCTTGTTTAAAATTAGGTTCATTTTAACCCAACGATGAAGTAATACCCATGTCATGTTGATGTTCATAATCTTATTTAAAATTAGGTTCATTTTTAACGAGAGTTTGGTAATTTTATTAATAAATTATTTGTGGTTATAAAGAATACAATTTAATAAATCAATTTGTTGGTAATTTATAGACACTAACGTGACAACCTTATTTATCAACCATGCAAAAAATCACCCTTTGAAATACAATTATCTCTTTACAATGTGCTAAAAAGGACATTTGATAGAATATTTTTATACCATAACTACATTCTTAAAGTATTGTAAGAGTTGGTAATTTACACACACTAAACACTTTGTTTGGGTGACAACCTTAATTATTAACCATGCAAAAAAGAAA
>JASDQU010586903.1:27891-46101 GCA_032191745.1 Picea mariana | reverse complement strand
TTTTCTCATCACGGTCTGAAGAACAAAAAACTCTTTCATTTTTTTCAACAGAGCTACGATCTGGGAGAATCGAAGACATCTTCGAGGCCTATTTTTCCAGATTTTCAAATTTCTGTTACAGTCCCGATCTTGCAGGAGCTGTCACAGCCAGTTGGGGATGAATTTGGAAAAACAGAAGGAGTTTTTTGTCCATAACATGCCCATATACAATAACCTCTTTCAGTTTTTTCCCATGTGTCATCATTGAAGAGAAAATCACGTCTGATTGGACCCATTTTGCGCAGAAAACCGGTCCGTCTTTCATGGCGGAAAGCTCCAAATTTTGTGTGAATGGTGGCTATTTTTGGCCGAGGCAGTTAAACCGACTTCCAAAACTAATTGGGATGGTATATCCTATTTATAGAGATGATTTGTAATGTAAAAGGGTTGATCAGTCAGGGAACCATGATGAATGTTTTATAAAGCAACTCACAGAGCCAACTGTAGTTTTTTTTATCAATTCAGATAATACAGTCACAGTAGTTACAGGATTCTTGTGTCAAGTATATTGGTGAAGTGCTCCTCCAGTAAATTGTTTTCTCTGTCTCCATATGTTTTCTTTCCTTATTATTCGACAGAAGATTATGAGCAGAATTTGTTGTAAGATACACTCTGTTTCTGGCTGTGGATAATATCAATGTTTTCTTCTGATATTCAGTGGCAGAATTCTTCATTGCTCTGTTGCTAAATTGATCATTTATTTTTCCTCCTCTTTCATCTCATTTAATTTTACCAGATCCAGTAATTTTCCTACCTTGCCCTGTAAAGCTGTCTGTAGGATTTGTTTGTGATTAAATCTCAGTTTGTGACTCCATTGCCCATGGTTTCTTTTCACTGCTCTTACCAATTTAAAAATCCAAATTCTGAACCCATTAACTAGCCTAATACCTCTTCAAACAAAGTTATATCAGACAGAGAGATCCCTCTCTGAGTCTTGGAGGGATAGATCCAAGACTCGAAGTGGTTTTGATGTTGCCTCTGTGACTGCCTCATAGCCTTGGGCCAATTACAGAGTGCTAGCAGGACAAAGGGATGCAGACTCAATATGAAGTAATTTCTCCAGAGTAACTTTGCTCTCAAAGTTGAATGCTTTCTCCTCTTTTCCATAGCTCGGAATTGTTCTTTTATAGCCTTCAAAATGCAATTGAAGGGTCAAGTCGGAACTTTTCTAGTATGTGGAAGGCCAAGGATCAGAGATCTCCTATTGTGACATGGAAACTTGACTCCATTTTGTATTTTTTGGCACAAATATCGATGTACGTGGGTTTTAGTGGAGTAGCCTATGTATACGCTTGTTGTATGGCTGACAGGGCGTGTATATGTGGAAAAATGTGTATTTTTAGCTCCGGATTCATCAAAAAGGGGTGATAAGACTGCATAGGGAAATGGAAAAAGGCCCTCTATGCAAGATAGAAATGGTGAGGCAAATCTTGTTATAACACTTGTTGCAACCACTTTATTATTTAAATAATTTCTCTTTGTAACCACTTTGACTACTTTATTATTTAAATAATTTATCTTTACTCGCAACTTATTGTTGCAACTAAGTTTTCTATAATTAGTCAATTCATAACTTATTTTACCTTAACTAACTTCTTGTTGCAACCACTCTATTATTTAATTTATTTCTTGATGCAAAAACTATAACCATGATTAAAATCCTAGTTACCATCAATTTGACTAGCACACTTCTTCTAGGATCTTCTAGAATAATTGACTTCTTTGACCTTCTGGGGGCTTTTAGATAACTCATGAGTGTTCTCCAAATTCATATGGCCATAATTCTCTAACCGTGAGGAGTTATGTGACGTTCCACATATCACCGAAAATGGCATGACATATACTATCAATATAGGATAGTCTTACCTGTAAATGCATTGATATTCATGCCTTTATACATCAATCAAATGAAAGTCCATTAATCAAGTTGTTGGGGCTACCAGAATTTGCTACTGGACTTTGTTCAAGGGTTAACATCAATTACAACCAACCCAATTAATCAACATTTACAACAAGTCTCATGCCTGGATTTTCCAGGTGAATCCATTCTTGGGCTCTAACTTGGCACAATAAATACAACACCAAATAGGAATGAAGAGCCATGATGATCCAGGTGGATATTGGTGGCCACCCGGCTATTTGACTACCTCAAAGACCAGTTTCCATTGTTGTAGTTTTTCTACAGTTTTTCGGGTCCTAAATTTGAGGGGTCATTTTTAGGCCCTAAACAATGTTTTTTGGGTGCATCATTGTCACACTAGAATATTTGGCCAGAGTATAATGAAAACATGTGTATTCCTTGTATAGTTCTTTCCAACTAGCTATCATGCGCCCAAAATAGATATCGTATGCAAATGTTACGAGCCTAGTAAGTTGATGTATCAACTTACCCCATCGAGGCCCACATGAATTTTGGCACTTCATCTCCTAGGCTTAGGTTTTTTTATGTTTATGATTTTCTCATTTATTATTTATGTTAAAAATTCCTTTGGAGCCTCATTGTAATCATCTTCTTGTGAATGAGTGTAGCTGACACATCTCTTCTCAGATAAAATCTACCACCATTCTAGCTAGCTTGTGTGTTTTTGCATTTTACAGTCTTTTCCATATCTATGTGTATTTCTTTGTCATATCTCTGTTATATTTATGCCTTCATATCGCTCCTAAAAAATAATATGGATCAGTGGTATCAGAGTGGTCTTCTCGTTGTTTTTCTTAGTGCATGTCCCTGATGAGGTCAGGGTATACACAGTTGGGTCTCGATCTTGTTTCTCTTAAGGAAAATTGCTCTCACACGCCCAAGCAACCTTCCATGGTGGAAGAAAAGAGGGATGAAGAGACATGAGATCCTTTCAAACTATTTCTCTAGGAAGCCACGAGATGATGGATAATTTCATCCAAATCCTTCAATGACTGTCGAAAACAATGGAGGCACCTTCAACCAGCAGTCACTTCAGAGTTGCGATGCCCTCCAAGGTACAAATTAACTTTGATATTCCTTTATTTGAAGGCCAAATAGACGTCGATGCTTTGGAAAAATGGTTAAATATTATAGAGGGTTATTTCTCAGTCCACAATTTTTCTAACAGTGAAAATATCACATTCGCGCTCCTTAAAGCCCTTCCCCATGTCAGAGATGTTGGTTGTGGAGCCTGATTACCTTCCTGATTCAGAGGTATTTTTTTCCAGTCGTGTTTATACCCCATGAATACTTTACACCCTAGAAGAATGTACACTCCTGCACACAGGGGAGTGCAAAGGGGGGTTACCCCCTCTGCGGGGTTCGACAGTTCGGGGGTGAAGCACCTGAAGGAAAAATTTACTTGCTAATATATATTGTAATTTCATAATAAATCTGGACCGTTCATTATAAGGTCGTAGATCTTACGGTAGAAGTTATGTTAGCATATTTTTCCCTAGAAGGAAACCCTCTTTTATGAGGGAAGTGTATTGCAACTATGTATCATCGTGAATATTGTGTTCTGAGTGAGGAGGTTGTGAGATAAAGAAGAGAAAGTTACAATAGGTGTGATGTAGGTTTTATCCCTTCATTTGATATATAATAAGAAAGGAAGGACCTGACAATTTCTCTGGTGGACGTAGCCCACACTGGGTGAACCAAGTATATCTGTTTCTCTATTGTATTGTGTATCTTCGGTGTTTTATTTTCACATTTATTTTATTTTATTGCTCTGTGATCTTGTTTTTCTAACAAGAGATTGGTGGGAGATTTACTGTGAGCAACATGTTGAGGATGAGTCTGTAGTTTTTGGGATAGGACCTACATGGGTTGATTTTGTTGATGCCCTCAAGGAAAAATATTACCCTATTGGAAGTTATGATGACCACCAGTACAGAAGATGGACCACACTCCACCAAGTGATTTAAAAAATCTTTAGATGTTGATAATTTAAAATACACATAAACATCTATTAATCCTCGAAAATAAAACGATCGCTTGACAACTTTGCAATTACATGTGAAATACTTATCGAACCAAATTTATTTCAATGATAAATGACTTTCAAAATAAAGAGCTTAAAATAAATAACAAAAATATAGCCACATACACAACTTAGAAAAATCGGAGTTCACCCAATTTGGGCTACCTCTCTGGGTCCACTTCCATTAGAGATTTCTTTGTTAAATGCTCAAATGTTTTCATTTTACAATGACCTCTTTACATGTTGCTCAAATGTAGAAACGAAGTGCACCATTGAGTTACTGGAAAAAAATGGTGCAATTTTGATATATGATACTTAAAATTCTGCCAAGGTGACCCTCGACACACTTTACAATGTAGCCTCACAACTTGGCATGCTTTACGGGACTAAAATATATGCATTAATTGTGTGTTCCCAACCTTGGGGTGCATGCCATTAAATATTATTCCCCTCTAAACCAGTTCCCAAAAATTATGGTTAGCATTAATTACAATTCGTTGGTTTATTGACCAAATCTGTAATTGTTGATGGTCTTTAATTACAAATTAGTATGTAGTTATAACTAACTTGAACATGGAGAAAAGTTGGCTAGCAGAGTTTGTTGAAGTCATAGCTATATTTGGCAGGTCGTGGATTCTATTCCAACGAACTGCCTTATACATTGGCACCTTTGTTATTTGTTATAACCATATGTTATATTTAGCATATGGTAACAAATTGGAATATTTGTTGGTTGGTTTAAATGGTATATTAAATATATATAATATATAATTATTCAAGCAATATTAAGTTTAAGGTTTGGGTTATATTTTATAAACAGTGACTAGGGGCTAGCCCTCGGCCCCTCTTCTCCCCATTTGAAACTTTACTAATTCAAATAAAATATGTGCCATGAATTGTTTAAGAACCAACATATAGTGATCCGGATTTTATGAGCAGAACGAAATGAATACAGATTATTAACAAATGCTTAACACAAAATAACAGAGATACAGTAAAACTAGTTTTCTATTCAATAAAGAAATAAGCTGAAACTGTAAAATGCAGCGGAAACAAACTTGCTGGAATGGTGGCGGCTTATCTCTGAGAAGAGATGTGATGGCTGCGCTCATTCACAAGAAGATGATTACAATGAGGCTCCAAAGGCATTTTTACAATAAACAGGAATGCCAAAAGTCCTAGACATCCAAAAACCTAACCCTAGGAGATGAAGCCTCAAAAGTCATGTGGGCCCCGTTTGGGTAAGTTAGTGCGACAACTTCCCGGGGTCGTAACTTTTGCATATGATCTCCATTTTAGGCGCATGACAGCTCGTTGGAAAGGTATTGTCGAGGAGATTCATTTTGGGGCCTCAATCATGCCTTTGTCTATCATTGAGAAACTTTATCCTAAAAAACCTTCATTTAGGCCCTCAAAATGGACCCGGAAGTTAAAACCTGCTAAAAATAGTAAGTTGCCAAAATTGCCAGAAAACTGTTTTGAGCCAGTCGGAAAAGGCGGGTGGCCATCGATATCCATCTGGATCAATCCTCCCTCCTTAGGAAGCAATGGTCTCCATTGCATTGAGGTCCCCCATCAGATGAGGAAATTTCTGGTGAATCTGGCCCCGGGTGAGCCACTTGCCTTGGTGTAGGAGTTGCCCTGCTTTGACGACTCGATAAAGCTTGATCCTTTGTTGTTGAGTTCCCTTGGTTTGTGTGTCCAAAATATGATCATTGTATTCCTATTGTATGCATTCAGGTTTGAGCTCAGTTGGTGTCAGTTGTTCTTCTACTGTTGAGGTGTCCAATAATGGTGGAAAATAAGGGCGAAGGAGATCCACGTTGAACACTGGGTGCAGGCCAAGGAAAAGAGGAATGTTGAGCTAAAAATCATTATCCCCCATGGAATTGGTGATGGTGTATGGACCATAACGGAGTGGTTGAAGCTTTCAATGGGGTCCTGTAAGGCATTCTTTCTGCAAGTGCAACCAAACTTTGTCGCCCACCTGAAACTTATGTGGCACCCTATGTTGATCATGGCGTTGTTTGTACTTGTCATTGGAATTTTGTAGGATATCCTAAACTTGTTGGCAGATGTGCTAGATCCGCTCAATGAACCAGGTGGCTTTGTTAGCTTTAGTTGGAGCAGGAGATGAGTCAGTCGAGGTGACCGCAAGGGGAAGTGCAACATCTATGGGACCCAATGGTTGGAATCCCAGCCCCACCTAAAAGGGACTGTGGCCGGTCGAGCTATGCAGGGCTCAGTTGTAGCTATGCTGGACATAGGGAAGACTCTCATCCCATGTGCGAGGGTGTTGTGAATTATACATGCGAAGGATATGCAAAATCATGCGATTTATGACCTCGGTTTGGCCATATGTCTGCGGGTGGAAGGCCGTGGATTTGGTGAGCTTAGTGTCCAGTAGTGACCAGAGGCTCGACCAAAATGTGCCAAGAAATCGACTATCCTGATCTGAGACAATGGTTTGTGGGATTCCAAAACATACCCAGACTCGTTCAAAAAAGAGCTTGGTAATGGCCTCTGTCGTGATGTTCTTCTTGCAGGCAACCAAAATCGCCATCTTAGAAAAGCGATCAACAACCACAAAACACAGTTGTTTCCCCGCTTGGTGGATGGGAGGCCCGACATGTAGTCCATTGAGATGGATTCCCATGGCCTTTCAAGAGTAGGAAGAGGGGTTTACAGGCCCTATTTCTTAGTGGTTGGTTTGGCAATCGTGCAGGCAGTGCAGGACCTGATATACTTCCTGACCTCCTGTCGAAGTTTTGGCCAATAGAAATGTTTCTGTAGCATTGCCACTATATTTTCTACGCCGAAGTGTCCAGCCACCCGACTGTAGTGGTCTTCCTAGATCAGCTTTGCTCTCTCGCTTGATGGAACAAAAATATGGCCCAGACGACACAACAACCCATCCTGAATATGGAAATTATCGACAACTGCGTTTTCCCCCNTTCAAGAGTAGGAAGAGGGGTTTACAGGCCCTATTTCTTAGTGGTTGGTTTGGCAATCGTGCAGGCAGTGCAGGACCTGATATACTTCCTGACCTCCTGTCGAAGTTTTGGCCAATAGAAATGTTTTTGTAGCATTGCCACTATATTTTCTACGCCGAAGTGTCCAGCCACCCGACTGTAGTGGGCTTCCTAGATCAGCTTTGCTATCTCGCTTGATGGAACACAAATATGGCCCAGACGACACAACAACCCATCCTGAATATGGAAATTATCGACAACTGCGTTTGCCCCCAACATTTGGTAGGTGGTGGCGAAGTATGGGTTTGTCTCGTAGAGTTGGGGCCATTCAGAGGTCTCATGGCTGCAAGAGTCTAGCACCGTGGTGAGTGCCACGACTAGCGGTCTGCTGAGGCAATCAGCGATGCGATTGGTGCTTCCTGTTTTATACTTGATGTTGAGGTGGAATTGTTGGAAGTATGTGAACCACTTTTGATGGCGGTCATTCTTCAATTTTCCTTGTGTCTGCATGAACTACAGTGGCTTATGATCAGTGTGGATAATTGTCTCCTTCCCAAGAATGTAGTGTCTCCACTGGCGGTAGGCTTGCACAATGGAGTACATTTCTTTTTCGTAAGTAGAGTACTTACAGACAACATCTAATAATGTCTCACTATGATAGGCCACGGGGTGGCCGTGCTGAGTGAGAACGACACCCACAACATAGTCGAAAGCATCAGTCTCAATCTCAAAGGGCTATTGTAGGTTTGGGAGTGAAATTACTGGGGCTTAGCACAAGCACCGCTTTAAATCATCGAACGCTTGTTTTTGGGACCAACCCCACGCACATTTCGTCTTACCACCACCCCTGGTTATTTGGCTGAGGGCCCATGCAATATGGGAGAATCCCAACACGAACCTACGGTAGAAATTGGCAAGGCCCAAGAAGCTCCGAAGCTCGGTGAGTGTGGTTGGGGCTGGCTAGTCACGGATGAATTGGATCTTGGTTGGATCCACATGTACGCCATGTTGATTAATGATGTAGCCCAGGTAATGGACCTTGTCCATGCCGAAGGATAATTTTTCCAAGTTGGCGTATAGCTTGTGCTATCGTGGGGTGTGCAGAACCTGTTGAATATGTTGCAAGTGTTCGACCCAAGTCTTGTTGTAAATGAGAATGTCATCAAGATAAACCACTAAAAAGTTATTGGTGAATGGTCACAGGATATCATCCATCAACCTCATGAAAGTGGCTGGCGCATTTGTCAAACCAAAGGGCATGACCAACCATTTAAAAAGGCATTCTTTTGACTTGAAGGCGGTCTTCCATACATCTGTTTGTTCTATCGGGACCTAGTGGTAGCCAGACTTCAGATCAATATTATTGAAGTATTTGGCCCCCATGAGTTGATAAAGGAGGTCGTCGATTCGGGGAATCGGGTACTGGTTTCTGACAGTGATTTTATTCAGAGCCCGATAATCAATGCAGAGTCGCCAGGTTCCATCTTTCTTCTGTACCAGCACGATTGGGCTCCCGCAAGGTGATGAGCTGGGACGGATGTGCCCCTTGTGGAGCAGCTCTTGGATCTATCGCTTGATCTCCTCATTCTCTAACAGAGAGCGACGATAGATTGGCCCATTGGGCAGTGGTGCGTCGGGGGTCAGATCGATGGGGTGCTTGACCTGGCAGTGCAGAGGTACCCTGGTAGGTGAGGAGAAGATATCCGAGTATGCTTCCACGACCTTGTCTACTTGCTTTTTTTGTGTGGAGAGGTCGGCCTTAGAGACCCTGGATGTGGCTGTGATCTTTCTCTTATTCTGAGAGCGAATCATGAAGAAGACAAACTTCCTCGTCTGAGATATGACCTTCCTGCATTTCTTAGCAGAGATCAAGGAAATAGCACTAGGTGGGACTGCCTCGGGTATCCTGTACAATTTCTTGTTCAGAGTAATAATAACACTACGAGGCCTAGACTCATATACAACATGACATTTCCATAAATAAGGTTGGCCCAAAAGAAAATCACAAACTTCAAGAGGAGCAAAATCACACAATACCTCGTCTTTGAAGGGCTTAATGTCGTATGACAGTCGACATTGTTGGCTGACGTGAAGATCGCTTCCTTGGCAGAGCCATCCATTGGTGTAGGGTTGTGGGTGTAGTGTTTTCGACAGGGCCAGCTGCTTGACGACCTTTGCTGAGATGAGGTTCTTCTGGCTCCCGCTATCAACGATGAAGTGCAACAAGGTTCCTCTTACCCACATCTGTGAATGGAAGAGGCGCTCTCCTTCTTCTGGCTCGTCTGGNTTGTTGGCTGACGTGAAGATCGCTTCCTTGGCAGAGCCATCCATTGGTGTAGGGTTGTGGGTGTAGTGTTTTCGACAGGGCCAGCCGCTTGACGACCTTTGCTGAGATGAGGTTCTTCTGGCTCCCGCTATCAACGATGAAGTGAAACAAGGTTCCTCTTACCCACATCTGTGAATGGAAGAGGCGCTCTCCTTCTTCTGGCTCGTCTGGTTCACTAGGCTGGAGCTTGGTGGTAGCAATGGTGGCACTGGGTTCCATGTCAATGATCCGTCTTCCCCTTTCTGGTTCTGGCTCAGAGTCAGAATATGCATCTGATTCAGAAGATTTTACTTCGGCCACCAACGACTTCTTTGAGTGGCAATCAATAGTGTTATGCCAAGGGCTCTTATGGAAGTCACACCACTTCCCGGTGTCTTTCTTTGTCTTTCCGCTGTCCTTCTTTTCTTGCAGCTTGGACTGGTTGTCCTGATACTGTCCATATTTTCTCTGTCCTTTGTTCTATGGGTAGGTTCCGCCCTTTACTAGCTTTTTTTGTGAGGGGTTCCCAGGCCCAAATTGCCACGTCTTTTGTTTGAGCTTCTGCTCGATTTTGACGGCATATCGGTAGGCCGCACCCAAGGATGAGATGTCCAGAAATTCCATTTTTGTCTGGATGTATCTATGTAGAGCACTGTGGTACTTGAGCACAATATGTCACTCTGAATCTTTGATACCCAGCTTGGTGCGCAAGGTATGGAAGATATTTTTGAAATCTGGCACTGCTTGGTCCCTTTCTTGCCGTAGTGTAGTCCATTTGGTATACAGGTCGTCATAACTTCCGACAGGGTAGTATTTTTCCTTAATAGAATCCATGAAGGATTCCCAGGTGGCCATGACTGAAAATAATGAGGGTTCCTATGTTTCCTTTTGCTCACAGAAAGTTTCCCACTAATCTTTGACATGCGGAACGGCTTTGAGGAGCGCAAAAGTAATCTTTTCTTTATCCAAAAATTTATGGACAGAAAAATACCCTTCTAGTAGATTCAACCATTTTTCTATAGCATTTGCATCTATCTGACCTTCAAATATAGAAATATCAAAGTTTATTTGTACCTTGAAGGGGGCGGCACCTCCGCTCGAAGAAGATGCGTCGCCTGTTGGTAGCCGCCGAAGGATTTGCACGAAACTATCCATCATCTCGTTCCTTTGTTGCGTGAGGGCTTCCTCAATCAACAGTTTGAAAGGATCTCTTGTCCCGTCATATTTCGTTTCTCCTGCCATGAGAGCTCACTTGGGTGTGCGAGAGTTTTGGTCCTCAAGAGAAACAAGCTTGAGACCCAACTCTTTGTACTCCGACCTCGTTGGGGACATGCATTAAGACGACAAGGAGCAGACCGCTCTGATACCATTGATCCATATTTTATGAGCAGAACGAAATGAATACAGATTATTAACAGATTCTTAACACAAAATAACAGAGATACAGTAAAACTGGTTTTCTATTCAATAAAGAAATAAGATGAAACTGTAAAATGCAGCGGAAACAAGCTTGCTGGAATGGTGGTGACTTATCTCTGAGAAGAGATGTGATGGTTGTGCGCATTCGCAAGAAGATGATTACAATGAGGCTCTGAAGGATTTTTTACAATAAAAATGAATGTCAAAAGTCCTAGACATCCACAAACCTAACCCTAGGAGATGAAGCGTCAAAAGTCATGTGGGCCCCGTTTGGGTAAGTTAGTGCGACAACTTCCCGGGGTCGTAACTTTTGCAGACGATCTCTGTTTTAGGCGCATGATAGCTCGTTGGAAAGGTATTTTCGAGGAGATTCATTTTGGGGACTCAATCATGCCATAGGCTATCGTTGAGAAACTCGATCCTGAAAAACCTTCATTTAGGCCCTCAAAATGGACTCGAAAGTTAAAACCTGCTAAAAATAGTAAGTTGCCAAAATTGCCAGAAAATTGTGTTGAGCCAGTTGGAAAAGGTGGGTGGCCACTGATATACATCTAGATCATATAGTGACCAGGGGTTGGGGCTATCCCTCAGCCCCTCTTCTCCCCATTTGAAACTTTACTAATTCAAATAAAATATGTGCCATGAATTGTTTAAGAACCAACATATAGTCACCAGGGCCTATCCCTCGACCCCTCTTCTCCCCATTTGAAACTTTACTAATTCAAATAAAATATGTTCCATGAATTGTTTAAGAACCAACATATGGTGTTTCCATCCCCCAACCCCTCTTCTCCCCATTTGAAACTTTACTAATTCAAATAAAATATGTGCCATGAATTGTTTAAAAACCAACATATGGTGTATTGGAAATAGAGATTTGTTAAGACCGTGAATTGATTAAGAACCAACATATGGTGTATTGGAAACAAATATTTGTTAAGACCTTTTGTGCCTTTCGAGGTCATGAGGTATAACTCCATTGAATCCATAATATTTTATATAACCTAGCCCAGATGGGCCAATGGGAGGTCGCCACATGGCAACCTCTCATAGGCTCTTTCCAATGCCACTTGTCAAATAGTTGATGGAGCCACTTGTCATCACATGGTTGAATCACTTGTCACTCTAATTTTTACCAATAAGCTTTCAATTTGGTGTCACATGTCACCCCTATAGTGATGCCACGTGTTACCTCCTTATTTTCCCTTACTTTGACTTTTGACCAGGTTTGTCTGAAACTTTGACTGCTGATAACTTTTGCATACGATCTCTTTTTGATGAACTGTTTGCATCGTCGGAAAGATGACACCGAACTCTATGCATTGATATCATTTTTGAAAAAAATTGAAGCACTTTAATTGTGAGCATTTCTAAACCATTATGGACCTCTGTGATCATTCTCGAATCCCCCTGGATCATTCCTCCCCATTGGAAGGATTTTGGACATCTAAAAGTTAATTCAACAACTAGGTGAGGGTAGAGTTCCCTCACCTTTGTGATCTCTATCCATTTGTCTTTACTTGGTTTTACTCCTTTAATACCAACTCGAATATATTCCACATCACCGGAGCAAAATCATAAACTATTGGAACTTGAATACTTTCATGTTCATCCATAATCATAGGAGGCTCATAAAGCTTCAAATTCTCAACATTTACCACCGAATACATTTGCATGTAGGCTAGTAGATCTAAATGAAAAACATTAGTACCATTCTTCTCTAAGATCTTGAACGGACCATATTAGGTTGGCCTTATCTTTTTTCATTCACCTTTCATTCTATATTTGCTGATATGTAACCATACTTAATCATTGACTTCAAACTAATGATCAACTCGATGTCTGTCGTGCCTTGCCTTATATTTTTCTTGGCTCTTCTCCAATTTATCTTGTACTACTTGATGTACCTGTTGAATATTTTGAATGAAATTCTTAGCTTTATCTGTATCATCCTATCCATCTTCTTGATTTTTCTCACCAAAAATAAGTTCCATAGGTGATTTAGGAAAGTACCCCGAACATAATTCAAAATTATTTTTCCAAGTAGATGAATGCATGGGATGATTATCGGAACGTTGGATGTAAGGCAACTGTTCATCCCATAATTTAGGATTCTTGTTGCAGTATCCTCGAAGTAGATGGACCACTGTTCTATTTATTCATATGTCTGTAGATGAAAATTCATGCTCTTCTTTAAATTAGTGTCCATTAGCTCCGATAAATGAGACCAAAACTTTCCCCAAAAGTGAGAGTCTCAATATGATATAATAAATGTAGGAAGTCCAAAATGAACCCATACATTAGCAAAGAACATATGTGCTGTATGTTCAGTTGTGACTTGTTTCTTGCATGGCATTAAAATACACATATTGTTGAATCTTTCCACTAAAACATATATATAATCATGACATGTCCTATACATTAGTAAACCCCCTACAAAGTCCATTAAAATACTTTCCCATAGATTTGAAGGTACCAGAAGTGGTGTATATAACCACAATGTTTTGTTGCTAGGCTTACTTGTGGCACACATGGCACACTCTTTGATATAATTGGAAATTGTCTCATTCATCTGAGGCCAATAATAATACCTATGTAATTGAGCTATGATATTACCACCCCTAAAATGTCCATATGTGAGAGATGTATGAGCTTCTATGATTACATTTACTCTTTCATTTCTTGGTATACATAATTTTATAAGATGATATAATAAATTGTCATGCATATAATAGTCCGAATGATGATTTATGTCAGATAATGCATCATATACTTATTTAAAATCATCATCCCTAGCATATTTTTCAGGATAACTTTCATGTGCTAAAGGATCATACCTAAGTATAGATGCATTAATTATTGGTCTTGATAACATATCTGCAACCTTGTTATGAATACCCTTCTTATACTTGATTACCAAATAAAACTGTTGTAGAAAAACCATTCACCTGAAGTGTTGTGATTGTTGTAGCTTGGTCTATGATTGAAAATATTGTAATGGTTGATGATCTGTATGAATGATTGTCTCCTTTCCCATTAAGTAATGCTTCCATTTCTTTACACTTTTTACCAATGCATACAATTCCTTATCATATGTTGGATAGTTAATCACAACTTGAGTGAAAATCACAGAATGATAACATATAGGTTTACCTCATTGCATCAAGAATGTGACCATGGAATATCCACTTGCATTGGTTTGAATTTTAAATGGTTGGTGTAGATCTGACAATGCAAGAATTGGTGCAATGCTTATATTTTCCTTCAATGTCTCAAAGGATTTATGTTTCTTGCCTCCCCATTGAAAGCCATGTTTAGCACTTGTTAATGCATGTAGATGTGCTTCTATGTATGAGAAAATAGCTATGAATTTCCTCTAGAACTGTACTTCTCCTAAGAAGCTCCTGACTTCAGTGGAAGTAGTCGGCTTGGGCCATTTCACAATGACTTCAACTTTTGCAAGATCTATTTTTAGCTAACCATTTCCTACAATGTAACCCAAATACACCAGAGAATGTTTTCCAAATTCACACTTAGATAACTTTACATACATCTTATCCTTCTTCAAGAGTTTAAATACTATCTTGACATGATTTATATGATATTCCCATCTTTGAATGAATATTAATATGTCGTCTAAATAGAAAATGAAAACTTCATCTATATAGGGTCTGAACACATCATTCATCACTCTCATAAAAGTTGTTGGTGTGTTACATAACCCAAATGGCATAACTAATCATTCAAACAAGCCTTGCTTGGTATTGAAAGCAGTTTTCTATATGTCTCCTTCTGCAATTCTGATATGATGGCAACCACTTATCAAGTCCAACTTGGTGAAATACACACCATCCTTTAATTGATCTAGTAGATCATCAATTCTTGGAAGAGGATAACGATTCTTTACCGTAATCTTGTTCAGGGCTCGAAAATCGATACACTTCATCCACATGCCATCTTTCTTTGGAACTAATACAATAGGAGAACCACACAGAGAGGAGCTTGTTTTGATGATTCCTTTATCAAGCAGCACATGAACTTGCTTCTTGATTTCTACATTCTCGATCATTGATGACCTATGCATTCCAATGTTCGGAAGAGGAGCATCCCGCTGCAAATATATTTCATGTTCAACCTCCCTTTTAGGAGGTAATCCTGTAGGTTCCTGAAACTCATCATAATTAGATATGACATTGATCAATTACTACTTATGATTTGGATCACAACCTGCTAAAGAATCCGATATCTCTTCTTCTTTCTATCTCACTATCATGAGAACAAAATTTTTACTTGCGCTCACGAGTCTCTTCATTTCCCCTATGCTCACTAAAGAAACAATAGTTTTGATGCGATGAGATCGGAAAATATATTCAATCCCATCTTTGAAACGATGATGATTATTTTATTCTCAATAGAACACATCATTCCCGTCAAATAGATATGGACTACCCAAGACAATGTCGCAGATTTCAAGAGGCACAACATCTAACTCAACCTCATCATAGAACTTATCTGTTATTGAAAATATGATCTTGCATTGTTTTGTCACTTGAAACTTAGCATATTCACACACCCAACCTAATGGATATGGTTTTTTTATGAGGTTTCATCTTCAATCCCATCTTCTTAACAATTGCTTCTGATATTAGATTAACTTGAGATCCATTGTCAAATAAAGTATCTACCTTTTTACGCTTGATTACAACTCTGACATGGAAAAGCTTGCTCCTTTTCTTCTAATCAATATCACTTTCCATCTTCGCAAATCGAACTGGAGAGTTTGAACTGATAGATGATATACATTTTCTTCATATGGCCATGATCTTGGATTCATCTCCAGAATCTGAACCTAGATCCTGACGATTTGATGCAACAATATTCTACTTCCCTTTATCCTTGTTTCTCTTTAGTTGTAATTCTAGATGTAGCTTCCAACAATGTGATTCCTCATCTCCCTTTTTATTACAATGGGAACATGTCAGTCTTCCCTTAGCTTGATTCACTTTGGTTGATTTCTTACTCTTCCATTTACCTTTCAGTTTCTTCTCGAACTTGAATGGCTTCTTATATTCACCCGCATGCTTACCCTTACTAGACTCTAGGTGGGTAGCTTGTATTGACACCTTATCAATGTTATTAGGGTTGAACATTAGAATAGTGTGACAGAGATATGAGTGCATGCCACCAATGTACTTCATAAGAGTTTCATGAGTATATAATGGAATTCATAGGGATAATGCCTTCTTTTTGAATTCCTGAGTATATGCTTGAATACTCTTTCCTTTACCCTGTCTCAGATGCTGCCACTCCATCATGTCATCTGTGTATGTGCTAGTGGATAGAATTGTTTCCTAATAACCTTTGTAAATTTATCCCAGGAAGAGATTACTTTACCTTTTTGAACAAGATCAACTTGCATCTTACTCTCCCACCATATTAAGGAAGTGCCACTTATTCGAAGAGAAGATAACTATATCTTTGCAACATCGTCTATGATACTTTGAACCCTACAATATACCTCTATTTTCTTGATCCAGTTGTCCAATTTATTGACATTCAATTCTCCATCATAGGTCAGCAACTCGAAGTTAACATCCAATTTTAGTAATGGCATATTATGGTCAGTATTCTTAGGGGACTTCTTAGAGGGCTTCTCTTTACGAGAAGAATGTTCACTCGCCTCAGATGAAGATGAGGAAGAGGAGGGTGAAGAAGGATCTAAAGGTCCCTCACATTCACCTCCTCCTTCTCCTTTTACTGAATATTCTCCACTTTTAGGGTTTTGAATTCTTCATTGTAAATCAACTATTATATCCCTCATCGAACGTAGTGCATCCATCATTTCTTCATGACTCATGGGAGGACTTTCTCCTTCTCCTCCTTCGGAAGCCATCTTTTTATTGCGAAGTCTCTTTTCAAGATCAGACTTATAAATTAAAATATTTCCTTTACCAAGATTGAGTTTGGCTCTTGTAATTTCTCACTCGCAAAAGACTTTTCAAACTAACTCTGATACCAACTTGACCAGAAAAATACTTAGATGTTGATAATTTAAAATACACATAAATATCTGTTGATCCTCGAAAATAAAATGATTGCTTGACAACTTTGCAATTACACGTGAAATACTTATCTAACCAAATTCACTTGAATGATAAATGAATTTCAAAATAAAGAGCTTAAAATAAACAACAACAATATAGTCACATACACAAGTTGGAAAAATCAGAGTTCACCCAATTTGGGCTACCTCTCCGGGTCCACTTCTAGTAGATATTTCTATATTAAATGCTCAAATGCTTGTCTTTTACAATGACATCTTCACATGTTTCTCAAATGCATAAACATAGTGCACTGTGAATCCCTGGAAAAAAATGGTGCAATTTTGCTATAAGATACTTAAGATTCCACCAAGGTGACTGATCCGGATTATTTTCGGCACGAAATGAGAGCGGAGATATAATAAAGAAATGCATAGAGATATTGAAGATATTCAATAATATAACAGAAATGTATCAGAGATGCAACCATAAACACAGATATACAGTAATAAAAGATTTCTATTAATCAAATAAATGTACAGAGACCGTAAAAATACAGAGTGAAAAACTCGCTAGAATGGTGGCAGCTTATCTCTAAGAAGAGATGTGATAGCTACTCGCATTCACAAGAAGATGATTACAATGAGGCTTTGAAGGCCTTTTTATAATAAACAAGAATGAAAAAATTCCTAGACATCCAAAAACCTAACCCTAGGAGATGAAGCGTCAAAATTCATGTGGGCCACGTTTGGGTAAGCTAGTACATCAACTTCCTGGGGTCGTAACTTTTGCATACGATCTCTGTTTTAGGCGTATGATAGCTCGTTGGAAAGGTATCGTCGAGGAGATTCATTTTTTGGGCTCAATAATGCCTTTGGATATCATTGAGAACCTATATCTTGAATAACCTTCATTTAGGCCCTCAAAATGGCCCCGAAAGTTAAAACCTGCTAAAAATAGTAAATTGCCAAAATTGCCAAAAAACTGTTTTGAGCCAGTTGGAAAAGGTGGGTGGCCATCGATATCCACCTGGATCAGTGACCCCCAACATGCTTTACGGTGTAGCCTCACAACTTTTCACCCTTGGGGCATACTTTACGAAACTAAAATATCTGCATTAATTGTTTGTTCCCAACCTTGGGGTGCGTGCCATTAAATAGGCCACCCCTCTAAACAAAATTTCATAAATTATGGTTAGCATTAATTAAAATTCATTGGTTTATTAACCAAATCCATAATTGTTGATGGTATTTAATTACAAATTAGTATGTAGTTATAACTAACTTGAACATGGATGAAATTTGGCTAGTGGAGGTTGTTGAAGTCATAACAATATTTGGCAGGTGGTGGGTTCTATTCCCACCAACCGCCTTAGATGCATTGGCACCTTTTTTTATTTGTTATAATCATATGTTATATTTAGCATATGGTAGCAAATGACTATATTAAATACATATATAATATATAACTATGCCAAAACTCCCGCAAGC
>JASDQU010586903.1:8326-25881 GCA_032191745.1 Picea mariana | reverse complement strand
GTTGGATCACTTTTCACTGTACTTTTTCCATTCATCTTTCAATTAGGTGCCACATGTCACATATGTAGTGGTTCCATGTGTCACCTCCATTGGAGGTATCCATGTTTGACTCCCTAATATTTTATATAACCTGGACCATATGGGCCAATGGGAGGTCACCATGTGGTGGCCTCTCATAGGCTCTTTCCAATGCCACCTGTCAAACAGTTGATGGAGCCACTTGTGATCTCACGGTTGGATCACTTTCCATTGTACTTTTTCCATTCATCTTTCAATTAGGTACCACATGTCACATATGTAGTGGTGCCACGTGCCACATTCGTATTTTCCCTGTACTTTGACTTTTGACTAGGTTTGACTAAAACTTTGACCGCTAATAACTTTTGCATATGAGATCTGTTTGATGAACCGTTTACAATGTTGAAAAGATGACGACGAGCTCTACACATTGATAGAGTTTTAGGAAAAAATTTAAGAACTTGAATTTTGAGCATTTGTGAACCATTCTAGACCTCTATGGATGTTTTGGATCTTTCTGGACCTCTGTGATCATTCTTGGATCCTCCTGGATCACCAAGAGAGGGGAAAAACATTGTCGGAGTTCACTAATAATTTTCATACCTTCCGCACCAAGCTAGTTATCAAAGAATCTAAGAAGCATTTGGTTCTAAAATACTGTGGGGATCTACACAGGTACATCCAAACCGAAATGGAGTTTCTGGCCATCTCGTCATTGGGACATGCTTAATGATATGCTATCAAAATCGAGTAGAAGTTCAAGCAACAGAACAAGCGAGAGTTCGGGTCTGCAAATCTGAAATAGACAAAGCATGGTTAGGGTGGCCCTAACTCCCAAGACAAAGGGAAAAGAAAGGATGGCCAACCCTAGGATAACCAATCCAAGCCACCAGCAAAGAAGGGAAATGAGAAGTCGAAGAAGGAAACTGGAAAATGGTGCAAGTTCCACAAAATCCCTTGGCAAAATACTAATGAATGTCACTCCAAATAGTATTTGTTGGCTGAGAAAAAATTCCCAGGGTCAAATGTTGAATCAGGCGTTGATCCAGAGTCAGAAAAGGGAAGAAAGATCATTGATGCAGAACCTAGTGTCACCATCACTACCAAAAAATTCCAACCAGAGAAACCAGAGGATCTTGAAGAAGGGGAATGCCTTTTCCACTCATAGATGTGGGTGAAGGGAACCCCACTCCATTTCATTGTTGAAAATGGTAACCAGAAGAAAATGATCTCAACATAGGTTGTTAAGAGTTTGAACCTGACAACAACGTTTCATCCTCAACCATACACCATTAGTTGGCTCAACCACGGATGAGACATATGTGTCAACGAACAATGTCGACTACCTACGGAATCAAACCTTTCAAAGACGAGGTATTGTGTGATGTTTGTCCCCTTGAATTTTGTGATCTTTTTCTAAGACAACCATATATGTGGAAGCGTCATGTAGTTTATGAATCTAGGCCCCGTAGTATCATTATTACTTTGGGAGATCAACTCTACAGGGTACTGGAGGCAGTCCCAAACACTGCGGTCTCTTTGATCTCTACGAAGCAGTGCATAAAGGTGGTCTCTCAGAATAGGATATTTTTCCTCTATATGGTTCGATCAAGAGGTGAACAGAAGGTCACTGCAACTACCAAAACCTTTGCACATGTTCTCTCTTCCCAACAGCAACAGGTGGACGAAATAGTAGAGAAGTACAAAGACATATACACGTTGCCTACTAGGGTGAATTTGCATTGTCAGGTAAAGAAATCCATTGATCTGACACCCAGTGCTCCCTAATGCTCCTCTTCCTAATATACCTATATACAGAAGTTCTATTAAGGAGAATGAAGAAATCAAATTCCATATCTAAGAGCTATTTTTGAAGGGACACATTAGACAACTTGCTCCTCACCTTGTGACAACCTAATTGTTCTAGTACAGAAGAAGGATGGGACATGGTGAATTTGTATTGATTATAGAGCCTTGAACAATATCACAGTCAAGAACCAATACCCAACTCCCTAGATTGATGATCTTCTCGATCATCTCAAGGGAGCAAAGTTTTTCAGCAAGATTGATCTAAAGTCAAGCTACCACCAGGTGTTGATTGAGCAAACTGATGTGTGGAAGGCAACCTTCAAGTCTAAAGAAGGCCTATTTGAGTGGTTAGTCATGCCTTTCGGCTTGACTAATTCCCCAACCACATTCATACAGATGATGGAAGATATATTACGACCATTCAAAAACTTCTTTGTGGCTGTATATTTGGATGACATGCTCATCTTAAAAAAAACTTGGGAGGAACATTTGGATCATATTCAACAGGTATTGGGCACCTTGCGACAACACAAGTTATATGAAAATTTGGAGAAGAGATCCTTTGGCATGCAACGAATCCAATATGTGGGATACATCATGGATGAGCAGGGTGTACATATAGATCCAATGAAGATCCAAGTCATCCGCGATTGGTCAGCCCTGAAGAAAATGATCGAGCTCCGTAGCTTCTTGGGCCTCGCCAAATTTTATCAACTATTTGTTTTGGGGTTCTCTCATATCTCTTGGGCCCTAGGACAAATGACCAAAGGAGGCGTGAAGGAAAAGTTTGTGTGGTTCACACCCCAACATAAAACATTCGAGGATTTGAAATTCTTCCTCTTCTCAGCACCAGTCCTCATGTTGTCATACCTGCAACAACCATTTGAGATTGAGACATATGCTTCATATTATGTTATCAGTGTAGTCCTCAATCAATAGGGGAATCCGAAAACCTATCACAGTGAAACTTTATTTGGTTTTGTTCATAGATACCCCATCTATGACAACGAGTTGTACTCCATTGTGCAAGCATGTCGACAGTGGAATCTTTACATTATGGGGAAGGATTCATCACAGGCCTATGCAATTCATGCAGACAAGCCTCTACAATTCATGGAATATTTACTGATCAAAAGCCTCTGCAATTCAGGCAGACACAAAGAATTCACAGAATGACCACCATCAAAATTGGTCCATGTACTTGCAAAAATTCCACTTGAATATAAAGTACAAGAAGGGTAGCACCAACCATGTCGCCGATTGCCTCAGTCATTCCTTAGTGGTAGAGCTAACCACAATTCTTAACTCTTGTGGACATGAGACATCTGAATGGCCACAATTATACAATAATGACTTTGAATTTGCTACTGCCTATCAGACATTGAGCGCAGAAAAAACAATTCCCAACTTTCATCTCTAGAATGGATTGTTATGCCATCTAAGCCATCTTTATGTTCCTTAAAGTGAGTGTGCCAAGATGATCTAGGAAGCTCATTACAATCAGGAAGCATGGCATTTTGGTGTAGAAAATACAGTGGTAGTACTGAATTTTTGTTTTATTGGTCGAAGCTTCGACAATATGTTCACAAGTACATTAGATCCTGCACTTCTTGTGCCATTACGAAGCCTACGATCAAGAAACATGGGCTATACACCCCTCTCCCTACTCCGAATAGACCTTGGGATTCCATCTCCATGGACTACATGTCCGGTCTACCTTCAACCAAGCATGGGAATAATTGTGTCTTCGTGGTAATCGATCAATTCTCTAAGATGGTAATTTTGGCACCTTGCAAGAATAGCATCATAGCTGAGGCCACCACCAAGGTATTCTTCACACATGTTTGGGTTCATTTTGGGCTCCCACAAAATATTATCTTCGATCAAGAAAATAGGTTCCTGAGCACGTTTTGGTCCATCCTATGGTTGATGATGGACACCAAGCTGACCAAATTGACTTCTTTCCACCCACACACTGATGGACAAACAAAGGTAGCCAACAGGATGATTGTTCATATCCCAAGGATGTATAATTCCAAACATCCACACACATGGGATGAAATCCTTCCTTATGTTCAACATAGATACAACAGAGCCCTCCACAACTCTATTGGCCACAACTCTTTTTAGGTGTGTTTGGGGTTCCAACCATTAGCCCCCATTGAAGTAGCTTTGCCCATTGCAGTCACATAGGAAGAGTCCTCCCATGCCCAGACTGAGGTTTATAGAGAAACCAAATTTTTTGAGCACATCCATCACATCCAACAACAAGTTCATGATATTATGAAGAAATCTAATGCCAAGTACAAACAACGCCATGATCAACATCAAGTACCACACAAATTTCAAGTGGGAGATAAGGTCTAGTTACATTTGCAGAAAGAGATCCTCACGGAACCCCACTGTAAGTTGCACCCACTCTGATACGATCCTTACACCATCACCAAGGCTATGGGTGAGAATGCTTTTGAATTAAGTGTTCCTCCTTTCCTTGGCTTGCACCTGGTATTTAATGTGGAACTGCTTCAACCATATTTTCCACCTCTCCTGGACACTTCGAATGCAGGAGAACAATTGTCTCCTACATAACTCAATCCTTCTTGCATCGAACATGCAACAATTGATTGTATCATGGACACTAATACAAAGGACACCCGCCAACAGACTATCAAACTCCATCAGGTCATCAAAGCAGGGTAGTTTCTTCATCAGGGYAAGCGRCTCACCAGGGGTCAGATTTAGCAGAAGTTTCCTCATCTGATGCATGCACTCGACACAATGCATACCATTTCTTCCTAAGGGGGGGGGATGGGAATGATCCAAGTGAATATCGGTGGCTACCCACCTATTCCATTGGCTCAAAGACAAGTTTCCATTGTGGCAGTTTGCCTACAGTTTTTCGGGTCCATAACTTCCAGGGCTATTTTGAGGCCCTAAACAACATTTTTTGGCCGCGACACTATCACATCTTCAGATTTACCCAGTGTGTGACAACAAAATGTGTATTCCTTGAATAGTTCTTTCCAATGAGATATCATGTGCCTAAAACGAAGATCATATGCAAAAGTTACGACCCCGAGAAGTTGATGTACCAACTTACCCCATCAGGGTCCACGTGACTTTTGGTGCTTCATCTCCTAGGGTTAGGTTTTTCGATGTTTAGGTTTATCTCATTTATACTTTATGTTAAAAATTCCTTTGGATCCTCATTGTAATCAACTTCTTGTGAATGAGTGTAGCTGACACATCTCTTCTCATAGATAATCTACCACCATTCTAGCTAGCTTGTGTGTTTTTGCATTTTACAGTATTTTGTATTTCAGACAGTCATTAATAGAATCTAAGATTTATTGTATTAATGTGTTCCTTGCCATATCTCTTTGTATTTATTTGTTATATTTTTTCCTTCATATCGATCCTCAAAAATAATCCAGATCACATGACATGATTTCTAGTGCAACAAAGCCATACCATATGAAAACAACATCATCGTCAATAGATTCATCAATATAGTTGAGAATTCCATGAGTGTTATTGACAAGTCTTGTGCAAAAAGGGAAGAATCAATCACATGATTCTTCTAGAGTAAAATATACTAAGAGGACGTGAAAGAATAATTTCATAGGTAGGGGGTAGGGACAATCATGGTGAAAGATTTGATCTTCACTATGTATATTGCGAAAAGAATGGACATGAAGAAAATACACATAGGATCCCATGTGAGAAGATAAAATAGAAGCATGAACAAAAGGAAGGAAATACTAAAGCTCTTGAACCCGCTCAACTTGTTATTACTCATTGCACTACTAGCATAAATAAATAATTGTTCAAAACTTCATTTTCTTCTTGGATATATAAGTTTGGTTGCTTGATACTGGTGCAACCTGCCACATGATGTTTTGGAGATATTTCTTTGAAGATTCAACGAATACATTGTTCCACAAGTGAGAAAATTGTAGACATCTTCACCAAAGTGCTTGGAAGACAAAAGTTTGAAAAGTTCAGAAAGATGCTTGGACTTATAAACACCCCTTTGGANGATTTTAGATACCTAATCCTTGGAATAATGGGTATTCATACTTATTATTGCGGTACTCCTCCACAATGGGCCTAAGTGTAACAAGGTGGTTCATAGTTGAATGATATATCCTAAATCTGGATTGACCTTTAGCTCTTTTAACATGGCTTTCTAGCCATAGGCTAACATTCTTTTCCAAAATAATTATATATAGCCTGGATAAAATTGGGCTAATCATAATGGTCCTATAATTAGAGGGAATGTTTTTATCCCCACTTTAAAAAATAGGTACAATGAAGCCTTGTTTGACTGTTAAATTGAAGATCTTGTGTATATGAGGGATTATGATAGGCCCTCTGATTTTAAAAATTTCAACTTTGTAGCATTCAATGTGCTTATTTTTCCCATTCATGAGCCCGTTAACCCCAAACTCTATCTCTTCCATAGGAAAAACTTCATCCTCTGTAGGAATGTTTGGAATGGCATCCATGGCGTCATGGAATTGGTAAAGACTTTTAAGGTAGGAATTTCAGTGCTTCAAGGAAATCATATTATTTTCTTTAGTTTTAAGAATTAGAATTTGCCTCCAGAACTTCTTAGGATCAAGCTTAGAGAGGTGTAAAAGCAGTTCTTAATTTCCATTTATATAGTACCTTTTTCCTTAATTAAGGATTTGTATGTATTTGTCTTAACAAGTTTTAAGGAATCATTAGAAGCATCCTTAATGGATTTCTTGTATTTTTTACACATTATCATACCAAGGGTTGGTTGTTCTATTATTCTTTTTGCATGACACCTCTGAGGATAACCAGTTAATGTAACTGGAAAGAGTTGTTGTAAAATTATGATAAAGGCTTCAATGTTGTCCTTATAATTTAGGATATTTAACTCACTATTTAAATCCTTTAGAAAACATCAATTTTACTTTCATCAAAAAGTAGGTGCCTTTGATTATTGGTATTTTCTTCAATGGGGATTTTGTGCATGGAAAAGTTCAAAGTTACAATTAAAGGTGTATATTCATGGTCATTTAAAATGTCAAAATTTACTATTTTGTTGGATCTAGGGATATCACATATCACATGATCCATGACACTACTACCTATCCCATGAATACAAGTCATGTGGTTGGATTTTGACCACTTCTTTACACCATTGCAAATTATTAGGTCTTGAGAACTACAGAGCTTGACTAGCTGGATATGGAACAAGTTCTCGGTTAGGTCAAGTCATAGTTTCTTTTGTATCTATTAGCTAAAACAAGGTCCTCATCTAGCCAAAAAGAATTAGGGTTGGAATTATTGCTTAAAAGAATAGCTTGGTTAGTTGCACTTCTAGCATTGAAGTCTCTTAGCAAAAGGATATTACCTTCATTTGTCATACTATAAATATATTTTTTAGGGTATTATAGGGACAATTTTTATCTAGTTGTTTTTTCTTATAAAAAGTAGAATTAATAAATACGAAATGACATATTGCTATATAAATCTTCTTAGCATTGATGTTTGATATTTATATCTAAATGTATTGATTGAGAAGGTTTATCTTATGAAGTCGAATGTGAGGAGAAATGTTTTTCTTTATGTAACAAGCTATGCCTCCAATTCCTCTGCTATATGATTTCTTATTCCATGCCGACCACAAGACAAATCCTTTTATGTTAAAGACCTTAGATTCTTCATGGTCCCATGTTTCAAATAGAAAAATAATATCAATATCACTAGGGATCCAACTTAACATAAGACTTTTGTGTCATGGAAAACCACAACAATTCTAAAAAGGATCCACATTTATTATTATTATTATCATTTTTATCTCTATGTGAAATAATCATGATCCAACTTGATTAACTTATTCATTTCCTCTTTTATGAGTTTGATATCCAATTATTTTCTAAACTACTTAGAGACAAATTATTAATTAATTTTACAAATTCATTCTAATTCACATAATTCACATGAGAATATGAATCTCCTTTCAAATTCACTAAAAGTATAAACTTCTATTCAAATTTACAACATAGTAAAAACTCTTCAATGTTCAAATTAGCTAATATACATAATCAACCCTACTCCTAAAATAAATATTTATAAACGAATAAATATTTGTCAACCATCATCATAAATTATATAAGTTTAATGTTAAATTTTTACTATAAAACTATAAATCTAAAACATAAAATAAATATTCGTTAACTCTACTCGTTTCAATTAATCCTTAACCGATTAAACTTTTTAATAAATTATATAAGTTTAATATTAAATTTTTATTTTAAACTATAAATCTAAGTCATAAAATAAATATTAGTTAACTCTACTCATTTTAATTAATACTTAACTCTACTTGTACAACGCTACATATTCAAAGTTGGGACGAAAAATTGGGTGATTTGAATATCCATATAGAAAGCAACAACAGATAACATTCAAAGGCCGGACCGTACTGAGCACGCCATTAGTATTCGCCTGTTCAAATTGAAGATTCCATCATAATTTCTCGTATTTTTGTAAAACAACCACGCAAGGACACTTGTTATAACCATGAAGGCCTCTCCCATCCCATGAGATTATATCAATTCAAATAGATTATCCCAATTTCTTGAGCAAAAGAATGTATGACATCTCTTCCTTATTTTTCGTGTATTAAATTCTAGGTGAATTAATGTGGAGGAGAAATTTAATGTTTAACTATAAAAAAATTTTAATAAAATTTAATAAAAAAATATTTTTATATAAAATAAAATTAATTGTGATGACGGGTTGAAAGGTTAAAACAAATGCACTCTTAACAGCTGCAATGTTTGTAGAAGACGGGATTTTTACTTTATTCTTACCAAGTGGTTGTCATTCTTAAATGTTAATTTGTGATTATTGGCGAGTATTTTAGCTCATACCAATTCTCAATAAAGGTATTGCCACGAAACCTGGTAGCTTGTCCTGGCGTTTCTTTTCTGTGTCCCTTCGGCGAGGAGTGCAAGTATGAACATAGTAATCGCTCTTTGATTTTCTATTAGTTTGCAAGTGATGAGTACATTTTAAAGTTGGAAATTATTTTGTCATTTATGAATATATTGTTTATATAGAATGTGATTAGTTGATGTGATCTAAGTAATTCTCATAATTTCCTTGATGGCAGCATCCACAAAAAAAAATTGAAAATAATTTTCAAATGTTAAACATTAATAAACATCAAGATGGAATGTATAAGAGATTAAAATGTAATTTGATATAGTATTTGGTTATATATAAGATTAAGTTTAAATATTATAAAAAACATATGATTTCATTGGAGGTAGCATATCTTAGAATTTTTCTTGGAGGCCCCCATCAAAATTTAACTTGACAAAACCTGGAGGAGGGGACCAATGTGAAGGGATGCTTGTGGTCTGGAATCTTTTAAATTTCCAGGAAATATGAGAGTTAAAGTTGATGTTCCAGCTATCTAGGATATGCTTTTCTTGGGGAGGACATGGTAAGTCCTCATCTTTCCAAGGCTGCAGGTGGATGGTTTCTCTGATGTTGTCGTGTATGTGTTTCCAAACTGTCTACCAAGCAAGATGAGACAAGTGGAAGATCCTCCTATTACGCTCTTTCCATATCTGCCAGAGGATGAAAACTAGAAGTAACTTCCAGATATGGTTGAGGATGAGAGAATGAAAAGTTGAGTATCTGCATCCTTCTATGGTTTCCCTAAGGCCTTCTCGGTTACAATCCGTTATGTGCATGATTATGGCGCATTGGTCCCAAATTTGCAAACTATAGGAGCAGAGATTAAGCAGGTGATTTTGGGATTCTGAGTCTTCCAGGCATAGAGGGAAGATGGAGGGCCCGACAAAACATCTTTTAGTGAGATTGTCCCAGGTAAGGATACATTTATGTGCAACAAGCTAGAGGAACGTGCTAATTTTTTCCAGTGCTTGGTCATCTAGATTTTCTCCCAAACTTGCACTTGGGGAAAGAGGTGGAAGGTTGTCTTCATGTCATAAGCTTCTTTAATGGTGAAGGTTCCCCTCAATGAGCTCCCCCATCTTAGGATTTCCTCTCCTTGTGGGATTTGCATTTTCCTAGAGATGGTTAGTGCGTGCCAAGGCTGAAGATCAATGTGCATTGGTATGTGGAGTTTTGTACGACTAGACTTCCAGAGATGCCATGTAGCCCCAGGGGGGTCCTCTTGCCAATAGTCCGCGATTGTGATTAGACCGGACTATGTGATAGAGGAAAGAAAGTTGTCTTCCATAGAATCCCGCACTAGAGAAGGCCATTGGTGCCAAGAGTCATGCCAAAAGGAAGTTTTTCTTCCATTCCGCACTTCCTAGAAAGAGTGATCTACAATCAAGGAGTGACTTTGCTTTTCGGAATTCCAGATCAAGGAGCCCATGGTGTTTTCATTCTAGTGGATTAGTTTCTTTTCTATAATGTTTGGAGCATATTTCTTTCTCCAAAGTTGGGCCCAGAGGTCTTTGGGGCGTTTTAGCCACCGCGACTAGATCTTAGCACTGGGAAATTTTTTGAGAGTGGTTGGGTCCCATAGTCCAAGACATCCTTTTAATTTGGATCTGCAAATCTTGTCCCAATTGATCAACACTATTTTTTGGTCATTCGTGGCCCCTTTCCAAATAAAGTTTCTTTGTAAGGTTTTGATGGCACTTAAAATGCAATTGGGTGCTGCCAACATCAAGAAGGAATATATGGGAAAGATTTGAAGGACAAAATTGAGAAGGATGAGATGACTGGGAAGGTTGAGCGAGCGAAAATTCCAAGAGAAGAGTCTTTTACCCATTGAGTAAAGGATCCCCTCCCAAGAGCTATTCCAAAGAGCTTTGTTTATAAGGGGAATGCCAAGGTATTTGAACAGAAGGGAGCTACGTATAAAGCCCATGATATTGGTAATATGAAGTTGGACAGGGATCAGGGTGTTAAAGAAGAAGATCTGGGAGTTTTCTCGATTGATGTTCAATCCCGAGGCTTCACAAAACGTTTGTAGAATAAAGAGGATTCTAAGTGCTTCTTGGACTGTTGGGGATCCCAACATTAAGGTGTCATCAACAAACTGGTTGTGGGAAACTGGGGGATCTATGCCATATAGGGGGATTCCATTCAAGGATCTATCAGCTAAGAATGCTTTAATGAAGGTGTGTGAGTGTGTTTTCAACATTGTCTAAACTACACATTTTTTACAAAATGGCACATCGTTCCCAATATACAAAATGACAACAAGTTACCTAACATAAAAAAAATCCATATGGTGATCTAGATACAAAATGCCAGTCATCGATCACTCATTGGACACTACAACCCTTGCCACCCTCAGGAAAATCCTGAAAATCGATCTTTCTTCTCGTACTTGAAGAGGCACCTCGAGTGGTTTTGCACCTGGGCGTGGTTCGTCACTCTGAAGACTAGACAAAGAAAGAACATTGTTATAAGTTTTTTTCCACAATGATTTAAAAGACTTACAAAATGATACTTTGTAATTCAACATAACACAACTCATTGTATATGACACTGAAAATTGTAAGGGTGTTACCCTCCTTTGTGACCCTAATCTCTCAGCAATGCCACCGTGCRTAAGTTACAAGGATCAAATCCTTAAATTTTAAAAAAATATGCATAAAATCAATTCCATTCTTGATACATAAAAAACTATCATCAACTCATTATCTCACCATGAATAACTTGGGAAATGGTGGAGAGATGTCGACAGGTGGAGTGCTCAGCTATACAACTTGCTTCGAGGAAACATCTATCGTGGCAGCCTTGGTGGATGAAACAGATTGAAATGGTGGTGTGGGTGGGTGGCGTATAGGTGCATCCATTGTGGATTGATGTGATGGAAGAGGTGGCATGGATGGGTGTCATGCAGGTGTAGCCACTGAAGATGCATGGAATATGAAAGATGGTGGGGGTGAGCAGCAATGAACCCCCATGGGTTGTACAAGGGATGGTATAAATCTTGGCCAGGAAACATGTAACCTAAAAGTTGTGGCAGGGTACCCAAGGACTGGACTAGTCTCGTAACTGGAGAAAAGATCAACAACCTACATACATATTAATAATATTGTTATTAGTACCAAATTGTAAAATTCAATAACATAAATACAACAAATTTGAGATTTAAATGAGATTTAAGTCAACATATGATAGATGTGAAGGTGGTGACTTATCCATCTTAGGTGGACATTGCTCATCACCATGTAGTACCACAATCTGTAGAAACACAAGAACATTATATTTGAGGATGCCAAAAAATAAATAAATCACTATGGTGAATTTATCAAATCTAACAGATACATGTGTATGTGGTACACTGAATGAGCAAGCTTCCTCTATTGCTGCATTAGTGGTGGAGATAGACACTTATGCATCTATCGGCATAAAGGGTCTACTATGGGGGTGTAGCAATTGCAAAACATCACACAATAAGATATACAAAAAAATACGSAAAATGATATATAAATATATAACGATGAAGAAAATAGATGTGGTTAAGATACTAATCTCCTCCATGAAGCTCTAATGTCTAATGGCCTCCATCGGTTTATGRAAAGTATACCCACAACTCGAGCATCTATGAGGCTCACATAAATGACGACTTTGTCCATGTTCCCTCTCCTCATTGCACTCTGTTGTAGGGGTTTAAGGTTTGACCCCTCTTCCAACATCATCAACAGACACTTCCTTCCGAGATAGTGCAACAAAACTCCCATGCTACATCAGACTCTGATTCAATGTTGATAAAAATATATGTGCCTGTTGGATTTCCTATGCAATGGGAGGATGCTAGGAAGGGGGGTTAGGCCTTCACCTATGAGGACGAGGACCTAGAATAGGATCCTATATAACACGCTCTCTGTCCTATGTAGACCCTTGACCCAACCCCCAAAATAACCAATGTCGAAGTAGCTCACATGGTGACCCAAAATAAATTCTGGTCATAATTTACTCAAGAAATATAAAGGCACCTCCATGTTATTGCAGGGAGGTTTATCAAAGACCATGAACCATATATCCATCCAGTTATCAAGAAATTGCGGGTGGATGCACCAATCCATATAAATATGTTTCTTTTTGATAGGTGGTTGTACTCTAGATCTAGGATTAATAAATAGAGACATCAAAACTTGTTTTGAAATATTCAAGTCTCTCTTGGTTTTTATCGAGTCCAATCCTGTAATACTCGAACATCCTAGCCCTGTATTCATAAATAATAGTTTGTTTCCCTTGGGAACTTGCAATGAATGATACAATGGCATGTAATGAAGTGGTCATTGACACTCGTCTAGGCTCTCTTGTACCCCTTAATTCATGGACAAGATATCTCAAACTGCTCAACCCCTCATCAATTTTTGTGTTTATGTTTGGTGGTTGGGGTGGGTTGGGGTTTTTGCACCTTCGTGTTCTTTTGTGGGGATTTCATTGTCTATGGGTTCCCTCTTAGTTATTCTGCTGCAATTTAATAAGGGAGTTCATATAAATTAGGTCAATTTTTTAATTAAAATAGAAAATTACAAATAAATAGTTTAAGAAATTAAAAACAATAAAATAATCATGCACCCATTCATGCATTATTTTATATTCATAATAGATTTCCATTTTTTATTGTGAACACTATAACAATTTGAAAGATGAAGAATATATGATCAAAGAAAAATACTTATGCCATCAAGAAGGATGATGAAATGATACAATTATTTCCATTGAAGGATGAAGACCCTAGAGAAGTGTTTCTAGAATCTGCAAAGTTATTAAGCATGGTTAAAATAAATGAAGGAACATTATTATGTTGTTTAGAGAAGAGTTGAGTGAGGCATACAACACAATGATGAAGTTGAAAGATCTTGGAGACATGAAATTTTTTAGGACATGGAATATTTGCTAAAGGAGTATGTAGACATTGTGCAAAATGACAATTCCAATGGCTTGTCACCTAAGAGGAGAATCATGTATGACGTATAATTGATTATGGGCATGATGTTGTAATCAAGTTGTGGATCAGATGAGTTCAATGAAGAGAGTAAAGTTTAATTGATAGGTAGCATAGTCGTTGTCAAAGGTATATTTATTAGGGAAAGTATGAGCTTGTGTATGGTTTCAATATTGATTACACAAAAAAGGGATGGTTATTGTAGAATGTGTATATAGTCTAGAATTGAATAGGATCACATCTATAGATAGATTTGATTTATTGAGTATGGATGATTTGATTGAAAACTTTTGTGGCACCAAATATGTTTTTGAGATAAATATGAAGAGTGGGTCTCATTAAGTTATAATTAAAGAAGGTGGTGAATGGAAAATTGCGTTCAATACAAAAGGACTATGAGTAGTTAGTTATGTAATCTAGGATGACTAGTGTGCCAAGTAAAATCGTGGTACAATAATGCAATTGATGATAATGTTGTTGCTATAATACACTCGTAATTTTGTGTCTATGTATCTAGATGATATTTTGATATACAATGAGAGAAAATATTAGAATCTAGAACATCCAACATTGATGTTTGAGACCTTGGTTAAAGAGGAGTTATGAATTAATTTGAAGAAGTGTGAGTTATTTAAAAAGGAATTGGTGTACCTTGGGTTTATTGTATACCAAGAAGGTTTGTGTGTGGCCTAAACCAAGTAGATTTCATTGAAGTTAGGGGCTCTCAAGAAATACCATGTCATTATCTTAAATATTTTTAGCACACATTTATCAAAAGCGACTTAACATGGACATAAAATATATTACTATCATAATAAAATTGAAGAGGTATTGAAATCCAACGAAACCAAATTTTTTAAAACAACCAAACCTCTAGGATTCCCACGGCCTTATGAAGATGGAATGCATTTTTAGGTTCATTAGTTTACTCAAATGGGCCATGTTGTGAAAGAAAAGAAGAGAAATCAATATTACATTGTAGTAATATAGGAATTCAATATTCCATACATCTAGAAAGATATCAAGCACTTAAGGATAGTAGAAGAGCCATGTTGAGTTGATTGGGGTTCAACATCTTATGATTATTGTTGATTGGTTTGTTGGGCATTGAAGGAAAAATTGGAGATTTTCATTTTGTCAATGTTAGAAGAGGTATATGGCCAATCAATTCATAGAGAAGGAGATCCATTACCCTATGCACATAGAAGGAGTTTGTTCTAGATTCAAGAGTCATTGTCAAAGTAAAAAAATACTAGAGTGGGAGGAAAAGAAGAGAAATCAAGCATACCTAGCTTGAGTTGGAGACGGTGTTCAGATATTGTATATGTTTGGTGTTCTTCCCCTTCATACTAACCCAATGAATATAATAACATGAGGCATAGTGTAGTCCAAATAGCCACAAATCATTCCCGCGAGCTCTTAAAAAGGGCCCAATAGGAACGCACATGTTCCTAGGAACATGCATGTGTTCTTGAAAACATGCACGTGTTCCTGGGAATGTGCCTACATGGATATTTGAGTGGAGGTTTGATTTTTTTTGAACTTGTCATATCGAGAACCTGTATGCATTCCTAGAAATGCACATGTGTTCCAATGAGTGTGCGTTCATGCTCACCATGTTGCCACTGTATCGTCCAACAACTTTGTGCACTCACCCACAAGGAATACCTTTGAATCTAAAGGAGCCATGCCATCATAGGAGATACACCATTGCCCTTATACAATTTTTGCCACTGCGACCATGAGGAATAAAGAATAATGAGCTTTCAATGGTGACACTTTTGATGTATGTGTATGGAATAATTGTTCTTGGGTGTTCATAGATGATTGATTGTACACATAAAATTTTTATTGAATTATTTATAGAAGATCATCGTAAAATGCTACAAAGGGAAGTTAGGTATGTGGGTTACAATGTGCCTTTTTGGGCATGGTAGCTCATCCAATGAAGTTTTCTTTGAATTTATAGAGAACCTATCCAGACAATCCTACAATTTACAAATTAATATTTGTGTACATGGGGTAGGGCATAAAGAATAGATGAATCAATTGTGGAATCACAATCACATCTTGTACAATACAAAATCAAACAAACATCTCTTACCTTTCAATTTATGTGTACCTTAGCATATTGGAAACAAGCTTCATGTGACTTTATTCCCATCAAGGTTTTCAAGAAGAACAAAGTTGCAGGAAATATGTCCATAACTAAGGGTTGATGGAAGATTTTTATCAAAAAATTATATACCTTACACAATCTTGGCCTCACTACCATTGGATTGACTAAAAAATGAGCAATAACCCATGATCCTCGATTCCTAAGTAGTTGAAAGGCATACATTTAAAAATAGGGAAGCCAATGGTCGGTCGCAGGATGGGCATGTCCATTCTGTCAGGCCTAATGAGTGTTGAATCAATGTTATAATGTGTAACAAGAAAACACTATATAAGATCTCATAATTGGAAAAACCTTATGCAATAAACACCCAAATCATACACAAAAATTAAATCCAAAGGAAGAATAGAAAAGAACTTCAAATAAGTCACCAAATAGTCATAAGAAATATATATCCCCAAAACCTAAAAATTGAAAGCCCCATGAAAAATCACAATGTTTTTCTCAGGTGCTACCACAAAACCCAAATTGAACTAAATTATGATGCATTATCACCATTTGGGTTACAATGAATTCCTCTCTACAACAATTAAAACCTTCATTCATTTTTTTAAAATATTGATTTAACATTAGGGACTAGGAAAAATCATGAGCATGCAACACCTCTAGTGGAGAAAACCCTAGAAACTTATAAAAATTAGAGTTAATGATCGTAGAGTATGAGAAATAAAAAAAAAACAATCACACAACCCATCGGGCCATCTCCACTAAAGCCTATTTTTTGTATGGAGGGAATTGGGGTGAAGGGAAACTTGTCTAGAGCTTTTCCTTCAAATAAACAATTGAACAAGTCAAAGACAGTGACAAGAGAAACGAACAGTATGCCCTCAGAGTTGAACTTGCATAATGAGAGATCATGACTACATTCTTTTAGGTTGGTTTTGAAGGGAGAAGTCTAAACGTTTTACAATTTGGACTTTTTCCAGCAATCATCACCATAATCTAGTTATAGAAGAATTTATAGAATTGCAAATTTTCATTGTTATATCGATGATGGAGTGAATGAAATTGGAGACTCTATAAATGAGGAGCCATGATATGCCTTTGCAAAAAAAAATGATGATTCTATGGAGTTTTACGAGAATATGAGGTTATATCCATACTTGGACGAGGACAATGAGAAAACCAACCCCCCATCTATATTGCATGCCCCAAGTCACATGTTCTTCATAGCTTGCGGTGCATAAGGAATTATGGAAAAGAAGATCTGCATGAAGGTAGGTGAAAGGCAGACTAACCTTAGAGTGGATAATGAATAGTGTCTTCATAGTGATGAAGATGGAGGGTGATAAGCCTATTATCTACAACGACGAAGGTGGACGACGATAAAAAAACACATGGTCGTGTAATCCACATGGGAAGAGATGATTAATAAAGAGCATGGATATGGGGTCAACATATCACCTCGTTATTTCAATTTCAGTAGTTTTTCCTTTATAATTCAATACAAATTTGACTAGAAATTTTAGTTCAATACAAAACCATGATTTCAACATTTGCAAGTTGCAACGGAAGATACTATGCTAAATTTTTTTACCAAAGTTGACTCATCATGAGGGGATTCACATGTATTAAACACCTTCTTCCCAGAGGCAGAAGGAGATAATAACT
>JASDQU010586902.1:14587-25795 GCA_032191745.1 Picea mariana | reverse complement strand
CCCTTGTCCCACAAACAAGGGGGTCTCATACACCAAATTTGGTGTGCTGGCTTGGCTGTGACCTTAAAAATAGATTATTATTATTATTATAATAAAAGTTGCATGTGGCATTGGACATGGTGGAAGACTTAAAGTAATTTTTATAAAGGTCTTTGAAAAAGTAGAGAAACATGACTTTCTGGCCTAACTTTTTTTTTCAGTAAAAAAAACCTTATATTAGATAATATAACAGGTCCATAACAATCATTTCCAGAATAATTCAGATATTCTCCACTTGGCTAGAGAAAAAACAAAACAGTTCTTATACATTTTCACCACATGGCCAGAGAACAAAAAAAAACAATTCTTATACATTTCCACTAGTAATATTTTAGACTACAATGTATAGATATCCAGCAAAACTAATTTTTTACTAGAAAAAATAACATATGAGATCCTCCTATTTTCTTATTTGATGTTGCTCCATTAATTGATTATCAATCTTTCAAAATTTTATGTTTCACCTTCATAGATCCTTGCAAAGTGTATACCATCTTCCTCAAGTAATAATGTTGCCTTAGAGCGCTGATCAACAATCTTATTATAGGATCTGAAAATATGTTGTGTCTTTAAAAGAGTAAAGTCACGGCTCAACTTTCTAATTATGTTCATCCAGGGCCCATTTAGATTATTAAATCAATCTATTATAGCCTTTGAATCACCAATCAAGTGTAATTGTGTTATCTTTAAATAAGTAGAAAAATAAAGAATGCACCACGAGTCTAACAGTTCACTCCTGGTATTTGTCCCCCTCTCACAGTGCATCATAATATTAAAAGTACCCTTCACTGGACATTTTAAGATAGCTCCAGCCCCACACTTTTCACCCCTATCTTGGAATTCCCCATCAAAAATACCCACAGCCAAATCCCAATCCAGCAAAGGAGGCCTATCTATCCTATCATTCTTAATGCTCATAGAAACAATTTTTTCACCCAGATCCTGAAGAATACTATTACAGACTTTTTCTTTACTAATAGGCATTCCTTCAAAAATAACCAAATTCCTCTGTTTCCACACTTCCCAGCATAAAAAACCAGGTAGCTCTTTCCAGTTTTCCTTCTTCTTTAACCATTTTTCATAACAATCTCCTATCTTCTCTCCTTCCCAACTGCTCTCAATTCTTAGCTTCTGCAGAATATTAATCCATATGTCCTTTGTGAGCTTACATTCCACAAAAACATGATTTGAATTATCCTTGCTTATCCCACACAAGACACACCTGCTAGGACCCTCAAATCCTCTTTTAGATAAGTTTTCCCAAGTAAGTATTTTCTTTTCAAGTAAAAGCCATACAAAAAGTTTAATTTTTAAAGGTAGCATCCAATCCCAAATCTCAGAGTACCAAAAGGATGAATCATCTCCATTAAATTCTTCCATCTGAATATCATAAGCTTGTTTTGTAGAGACTTGTCCAAATTTTGTGTCCCATGACCATAACAAAAGATCTTTATCATTGTTCAGCTCAAAACCAGAACCTACAAGCCCTTTTGTATAATTATTCCATTCAATCAGGAGCTCTCCCTCCAGTTCTAAATCCTCTGCCATTTTCCATCTAGGAGTAATAATATGCTCCCCCTCTTGGATCCCTGCTTGAGCCAGAAATTCAATACCTTTAACCTTCAAATCTAATCCCAGAAATCTAGACAATTTATAATAAGTATGAGTTCCTAACAGAGGATCAACTCCAATCCTAATGTCTTCCACATTACCAGGATTCCAAGCCAGCCAGTCAGTAATAATGGGCAATGATGTAATAAGTGCTCTCCAAATGTTTGAAGTACTCACCCAATTTTTCCTACCCTCTTTGAACCACTCTACTACTAACTTCTTCCTGAGATATTTTTTAACTACCACCTCATGCCACAGACCTTGATTCATAAGACATCTCCATAAAGTCTTTGATTCTAAATCTTTCCCAAAGGAGTAAATATTCTTTATGCCCCACCCTCCAATCTTTTTAGGTTTTGCTATTTGATTCCATCTCACCAGGTGGATCCATTCTTTTGCCTTTTTCCCAGTCCAAAGAAAACTAAACATCCTTATTCTAATAGTATTTAAAATACTTTTAGGGATTTTAGCTATTGACAACCAATAAACAAGTATGCTTTCCAATACTGCTTTTACAAGAGTAACTCTATCCCCCAAGATCAGCCATCTATGACTCCAACTAGCTATCCTTTTCTCAAATTTCTTCACCAGCCAAATCCAATCCATCCTAGAATAGTAATTTGGTTTTAGAAAACAACCAAGATATTTAAATCCCTCATCAATTGGTTTCACCTCAAAAGGCAAGAGCCCTTTCAACATAGCCAACTCCTCTTCCTTCCAACCTGCTTCTAGAAAAGAATATTTATGTGGGCTAAAATCCATTCCAGTTGCTTTGCAAAACAAGTCTAGGATTCCTTTTAAAATCTCCCATTATGTTATCTTAATATTACCAAATATAATAGCATCATCAACGAACATCAAATGTGTAATGCAAAGCCCTCTAGCAACTGATACTCCTAGTGTCTTCTCTCTTACCTTCTCATTAATAGCTTTTCTTAAACCTTCAATCACTAAAAGAAACAGTAAGGGAGACAAAGGACACCCTTGCCTTAATCCCATTGAACTTCTAAGAAAAGGTGTAGGCTTGACATTTAACAAGACTGCATAATTTTTTGAGGTCACACACCCCATGATCCAATCAATAGCCTCAAGAGTCATTCCCCCCTGTAATAGCACTAGCCTTAAAAACCTCCAATCCACTCTGTCATAGGCTTTTACAAGGTCAAGTTTAAGCACTAAAGCTTTCTAATTTTTTGTCTTGATACTCTGTAATGCTTCCTGCACAATCCCAATAGCATCAGTAATTTGCCTTCCTTCTAGAAAACCATATTGTTCTTTAGATATACCAAAAGACATAATGAGTTTTATTCTTTTAGCTATAATTTAATAATTATCTTATATACCAAATTGCATAAGGCTATAGGCCTAAACTCACCAAAAGAACTAGGATTCTCCTTTTTATGAATAAGTGCAATGGATGTGGCATTCAATGCTCCACTCACCCTTCCTCTCAATCTTGACTCCTCCACCACCTCCAGTAGCTCATCACCCACTATATCAAAAAAATCGAAAAAAAAACTTCACAGTCCATCCATCAAGACCAGGGCTCTTTGACACTTTAAGACTTTTAAGAGTAGACAGCAGATCAGCTAAGGTTACTGGCTCATACAATCTATAGTTGTCTTCCTTTGATACCATTCTTGGATAATTCTTTAAAACTGCAAGTTGATCAGATATAACCAGATTAGGTTGTGCCTTGTACAGCTCCTGAAAAACATTTACAACCTCCTCTTGTAATACTTGTTCATTGGATATCACATTACCATCCTTTTTATTGATCCCCCAAATAGTATTTACCTGTTTCCTATCATTTTCAAATGCATGGAAAAACTTGGTATTCCTATCCTCGGAAGCCAGCCAGTTGATCCTACTTTTATGCCTCTAAGTAACCTCTTCCTGTCTCAATAGTGTTGATTTCCTTTGCTCTTTTTCTACAATTAGCAGTCTGTCATTCTCCTTTGCTAAGCCTCCAAAAACATTGTTATATAAAGCATCGAGTTCAAATTCAATCTTTGCCAGTTCTACCTTTGCCTCACTCTTTTTTTTTCTCCCAATTAGACATCCAAACCTTAAGAAACTTCAAATTTTTAACCATAGACTCCATAGGACTAAGAGACTCTATACCAGTCAAACCAGCCCATTTAGAACGGATCATAAAATCAAAATTTGGATCTTCCAACCAAATTGAGTTAAATTTAAAGGGGTAACTGAATTTTCTTCTTTTTGGTTCTAAATAAAGTACCATAGGCATATGATCTGAGATTTTTATATTGCATACCTTTGGTTTGTACCTCAGGCCTACCTGCGTCAAGTCTTCTGAAATCAGAAAGCAATCCAATCGCTTTGCAATAAAATCATGTCCTCCTCTCCCATTCCTCCAAGTAGGAATTAATTTAATAGGCTCCACATCCACAACCCCTTCTACTTGGGTCAGCTGACTGAAAAAAGAGTGTAAGGAGTCTGCTCTAGCATGTTCCCCCCACACTTCCCTGCATGACCTAGTAAAATTAATGTCTCCCCCTAGCACTAGATTTGGTTCCTTTAAAATTCCCTCATCTTTTATGGCTTCCCAAAATACCTCTCTATCTGAATACGACCCATAGGAATTAATCAACTTCATGCATCTATCCGAGTCTTTAACATAACCTTCCAGCATGATCCCTGCAGAGGTCGGGAAAGAATTTAGATTAGATTTCCTTGGGTCCCATACTGATAACAACCCCCCTGAAAGTCCCACAAATTCGGTACCGTAGAAGAACCAATTAGGCAACAACTTAGCAAACAATTCTCTTGCTTTTGTAACACAAACCATTGTTTCTTGTACAAACAACACATCTAGATTAATAATATCTAAAAACTTTTTTAGAGCCAAAAACATTTGACTCCCCCCCACCCCTCTCACATTTAGGGAGGCCACTATCATTTTTTAAATCTGGCTAGGGATTTTTGTGCTCTAAGTGCCCTTAGACCCATAAACATGTTAATTCCATCGTGTTGGAAGCCCTACATATTTTCACCTTTTAAAGCATCAAATAATAAATTATGTACCTGCTTACCCAGGGTCATATGGTTATTTCTTTTCATAAGCAATTTTTGAAATTGGGAATATGATGTTTCGGTTATTCCTAGTGTTTTCCTTTTTTCATTTTCATGCTTCGTTCATGACTGAAAGCATGAACGAAGCATTAAAACCTATGATTGTATTACTCTTGTATCTAAATTTTATGAAAGGTAGATGTCTCTACAGTTTTTGTTAATAAAGGCTTCTTTTTTCTGCTATGAAGCTCATCTTGTTTATTGCTTTAAACTGGCTCATCAATTGTGAAGTGAGCTTTGAATTGTTTTTTGAAACACCAAGGATCCATTGAAATTAAACTATGATATATATCTGTGTGGCTCTTGGTAATACCTATTCGTGTCACTACACTTTGGTTTACAAAAATTTTCCTCTCCTAAACTTTAGAAACGAATTCCACCTTGTTGCGCAATGATAAATTTTAATGAACCTGGTCGTGGCTTGTACCCTGTGGAAGGTGGCAGTACGACATCGAGAGACCCATCATTTCGAGCTAAGTCTCGGGTTTTGTATGTACTATTGGCATTCATTTCACAAAACGCCTTTCATTTTGTATTGTAGAACCTCTTTTCATACGCGCTAGGGTATTGATGAGTTTTGAGTCTAAAATTTCGCTCTAGTCTTCTCTGTCCTAGAAACCTTCCATACTCACTTTGTTTTTCTATCTGCCTTCTGAATCCTCATGGCCCCAGTCATAAGGATTGAACCCAATGGCTTGCAAACCTTGCTCCTGTGTGATGATTCAAGGGAGGACCTTAAGGGTCAAGGCTGGCTCAAATTTCTTGAGAAATTTCAGGGTTTTAACTTGCAAACCGCTCAGGAATTTTCCATTTCTTTTGATGGCTTCCAAGCCAAGGTACGAGACATTCAGGTCGAGGTCACAAATGAATTTTTAGGTCAAGCAATAGGTCTTCCACTAAGCGGGCATAAATGGTTTAAAAATGACAAGGTCGAGGAGGTACCATGGAGCCTATTCTTCACCTCTAGGAAAATCAATTGTTGTGATAAAGGCATGTCTGTATCCTTGTTGAAAACTCGATGGCATGGTTTGCTAGAAATCCTGAGACCATTCATGACATGTGAGGGTCTCTTTGGCCTTGTTTTCCTGTATCACATACGTTTGTTGATGAATTTCATTGGGTTTCAGTTAAATATCCCTATTATTTATTGAGAAGCCTGTATAAGATGGCGAAAAGGTATAAGGGACAACGTTTAAATTCCAGTCTGTTTCATCACAGTTTGATAAATATATTATTGGTTCATCAACTAAAGTTGCAAAATGATAATTGGGACGCCTTCCTAACCCGAAATGGTTTCATTACACCCAGTACCATAGAGGTTGATAAACCCATGATGGAAGAAACCATAGTCTGTGCCACTGACAGAGTAGTTCCTTCATCTACAAAATCATGTGTTACGACCATCCTCAGTGAGCCTATGCCTGACCAAACAAACGTTGAGCCAACAGCCTTTGAATTGCATGGCCATGAACAACACGCCTATCCTAACACCTCTACAAAGAATGCAAACAAGCCTTCATACAAACTGTCTAAGGGTGACATGGATATAGGGTTTAAAAATAAAAGGGTAGGTAGGTTAATCTCAAGAAGACTACAAAATAAATCAAACTCTCATGTGAGCTCGATCAAAATGATCGAGGTCCATGAGAGCTCTGATTTTGAGATCGAGGGATTCTTGGTCGAAGAAGACCCTCCATGCCTCAAACCAGATCTCAGTCAGGATTATAATTTCATAGACAATTTGCCACCCTGCCTGAAGCACAATCAAGGATTTCCAGGTATCAAGTTTTATAAGAAACCCACAGGCAACAGTGGAGACATCCTGGCACATGATCGTGGATATTCTCAAACAGCTGTCATAGATTCACGGTGTGAAGCTTGTCTGTTTTGGATCGACAAATATTATACAGACATACCTATTCTACAATCGCAAATCAAAACCCTCATTATTCAAATCAACTCACTAACGGATGAAAATCATAGGCTAAAGTCCACTGTTCAAAAGCAAGGCAAGCGTTTGAAAATGACTGGGAACATAATAGTAAAGAATGTTGAGAGTGTAACAACAGTAGTTAATTCTAAGATCCTGTGAGTCAAATTTAGCATGCAGTTAAGAGGTAAAGATTTGATTGATTTCCTTAGTTTTATTTTATCCATTTCTTTTAATTATATAGACTTAATTTGATTTTTTTGTTAAAATAGAACTAGCTACAGAATCAATTAATTTTGTAGCCAGTTTATCTTCATTCGAATTTGTGTAAATTATTGGTTATAACAATATCTAAACTTATTTGTTTTTGTTTTTGTTTCCAGGATATCAAGTAATTGGTGGTGATCTCATGTTATGGATTATTTCTGAGCTCATTTAGCATATATTTTGTAAACAGAAAGAAGTTTGTTTTAGTTTTGAGAGATACAGTGTGATATGGAGTGGTTATCACCCTCTATTTTGTAATCATCAAATCATTTTGGAGATTTAATCTTATCCCACAAGATAAGATATTTAGCTTTTCTAAACTCTTTAAATGCTGGTAATTTTTTATAATCAAGCATCCTCGCCTGGGACAGAAGATGGACTTTTGATCAACAGACTTTAATGGAACAACAATTCTCATTTCAACTTTAGCTTCTTGTGGGTTGTGTCTTCATTAAGTTTATGTTCATCTTGATATCATAATAAGTTTTTGATAGCTTTAGTCTTCATCGTTTATTATGTTATTCGGATAATTCATTTATGAATGTTGTCCATTAAATGCTTCATATATAAATTTTGTGATCATCTATTTGGATTCAATTACAGGGTTTCTCCTTTAATTTATGTTGATAGATTAAATGCAAGAATGTTCGCCAACAGATTTTTCTTAATGCAATTTCTTGCAATTATAAGATCACAATAACTATTGATATCATTCTATCTGCTATTTAAATTTAGTTGCCAACATAATCGTTCTGCATTTATTCAGAACACACTTAAGGTTCAGTGCAGGTTTCCCTCCTAGGCAAGGTGGTTAGAGGTTTTCAGATCGCACAGATATTTGGATGTTTATCATTAGTTCGTTAATAGGTTAGTTTAATTTCATTTTTCTGTTATTTGTTTTATCACTGAAATTTGAACGTAAAGTTTGGCTTTTGACTATCTGTACATTTTCATTTCATAACATTTTCTTCATTAGTTTAAGACTTATAAGAGGAAAATCAAAAAACATTTTTGTGTGCTTTCATTATCTGCTTCTTCGAAAGCAGTCATTTTCACATCAATTTTCGCAAATTTCAATTAAAACTTGTAGCCTATAAATAATATGTATAAATGACAGTTATTTATCTTTAGCTTAAATACACCTATTACAACCACATTATATACATGTGTACATATATGTGATATTTAGTAATTAGTTACATATTTCTTTTCTTTTATTTTTGTTTCTTTTAGGATTCTTAGATTGGCCAACGAAGCCATTAAACTCGTCAGGACAAGTTATATCAAATGGCTTGGGTTACTTAGACAACCTCGGACCGGACTCATTCTTCCAATTGACGGACGGTCATTTTCGCTTGTCAACACATTGTTACCGCACTGCTCCTTTTCACACCCAACCTTTCTCGCACTCCTCATCTTTATCGGAGAAAAATATTTCTCCAAACCCCCACATACAACACCTTTTAATAATGCATTCTCCACTTTCAAGCTGACAGAAGTTCACTCCTTGGTTTTATTCACTTTAAAATTCTTACCATTTTGCACAGGTGAGGTTTCCCCCCCACGAAAATTGGTAAAGAAGTATTGGTCAGGATATCCCTATAGGATGGGATGAAGGTTACTAAAGATTCTTTGACCTCTGTTAGTTTGTGCAGAACACCTAGATCTCTCGCTTGCTCAAATCTAGAACCTACAACCTCTACACCCTATGTAGGCCCATCCCTTTGAGTGTCTCTAGCCTTCGAAGAAATACAAGCTTCATCCCCCGCGAAGCATGACAAAGCACTAGATTTGTCCAGTCCTCTGAATATTGCATGACTCCCTTCTAGGATCTCTTGTTCCTTATAGACTGACCTCTCCTAGTAGCTACTATCAAATAAATCATCCAAAGACCCTTCCCCACCTGCCCCACGACGATACTCCAAGGATCGACCTTTTTCTACCTCACACTTAGGACTACTGCTCCTACCCTCATACTGCCCCTTCTTCCCCTTAATCAGACCCTCTACTTCTGAACCAACCTTCCCCCCTTCCAGTTACAAACCAGAATAGTCATCCAAAAGCACCCCACTACCAGCCAGACCAACAATACCATCCTTCATGAAATCGCCCCCACCCTTCCCTCTAAAGACCTCCACCAAAGCACCCACTTAAGGAATAACAACAAAAGCACTACCCTCAGATAAAACAGTGACAAGGTTGCTCGAATCCACCTTGATGGACTCCTTACCCCTCTCAACAAGAACATGTGAATCAATAGAAAAACATGGATTGGATCGAGACAACTTACCCGACTCCATAGCGTTATGCCCAGTCGAGTCTGGTTGATACGTAAACATTTCAATCAGCGACGCTTATAATATCGCTTCAACATATTCTATGATCCCTTCATTCCACCCAAAGCCCGCTTTCTAGTGCTCTCCTCTGCACTGATGCTTCAAGTGGCATGTACCTCTTCATTCTAGGCATTTGAATGACACTCCATCATAGTCCAATCTTTGATGAAACATCATCCCTCCCCAGGCAATTTCAATCAATGCCGACAATCCTTCAAAAACATCGTTTTCTTCCAAAAACTTACCCATCCTCCGATCTGACTCATCCATAATCTTGGAATCAGCAAATAAGAATTTACCTATTGCATTCTTGATGGCTTGGTACGATTCCAGATTCCAAAATGGGAGCGGACATCCTGACAAAAGCACCCAAAGGTGCCTATACCTAATAATTTCCTTCTCTGGATTGAAAGCATTGTGCCAATGCTTAAGCATTAGGCTTCCACTTGAAACAACCCACACACTATTTAAAATCTCCAACGCATCAGCCGAGGTGTTGAATATGAAACAGAACCATCCTTTTGACAGGATGTATACCACTAGTGTATATCCAAGCAACGAAGTCCAGGTTTCCTTCACCCATCCGTGAACATCCTTGGCCCCCAAATCTCGATACCCAAACTTTCCCACTATCCCTCACTTCGAAAGCACATCTACCTCCGACATACCTACATCCCGACCCAACGTTAAACTGGCCTTCTCCTTTCTGACTTGCCAGGCCTTCGGGAGCGACCAAGATGTCACTACCTTCCCTACACTAGTTCTAGTGTCCTACTCCGTTGGTTTTGGATTTTCGAGTGCTTCCTCTTTACCCCTTGGCTCCTTCAAGATGGTTTCGCCCTTCACCTTAGCATCCAGCACCTCACGTGATTCTGACCCTTGACTTTTACCCTCCTTACCATACCAAAATATAACTAAATCTCTCCCCTTGTGATCTTGTGTTGAAACTAAAACCGGTCGCAGACTCTCCTCCTGTTGAAACAAAAGATGGATAGGTTTTGCATAATCCTCCTTTGCCCTGCTTTTCAGTCCACGAAACCGAGGAGCATTTACTAGAGCACTTAATCATAAAGTCAGATCCCCCTTTGGCGTCGCGACAAATGGATCTTTTGGATTTCAAGCCTTCATGCCTACCTCCAGCCTACATGCACTCACACCTTCTCGTACTGAAGATTGCATGTACCTCCTAAGCTCTTCCTGGTACATGTTGTCTGATTTAAATAACCCTGCTTGACTCCACCATTTATCGTCTGCCACCCCCTCAAGTAAAGCCTCCACATCACAAGCCATCGCTCATGTTCCCTTCCATCTCGGACACAGTAACTCCTAGCCCTAGACTGAGCCTGATCGCCACCACCTGTAAAGCAATCTTCCCCCTACGTCAAAACCATCACTGCCATCCTTTAACACGCCTATAAACCACACCAATACATTGAAAACTAGCAAATGTAGGCTCTCTGTAGTCGATTAGGATCAAACCCTAGATGCCGCCATAATGAAATTGGATGATCCAATGCACCTACCTTTGTTGAAGTTGTAGTCTTTTGAATAAGGTTCTGGTAGATTCCCATGTAGTAATTAGTAGCATGATATAAAAAGAAGAATTTTATTAAATTGTTGTATTAAAAGAGGGAAATGTATATAGTGATGATTTTGAAAAATATAAATAAAGTTTATTATAGTTAGATAAATCAAATTATATTTATAAGAAAAAATTTAGGAAAAAACTTATGTTTAAATGTAGGAAATTTCAATTTAAAAGAATTGTAAAATTATAAAAATAATAAAAATGAGATTTAAATTTATAATTAATGTTTTAAAAAAATAAAAATAAAATTATAAAAATAATAAAGTAAGATTTAAATCCCCTAATTAAAAAAATAAAGGAAGATTTAAATTTACAATTAGTGTTTTGAATGAAATGGACGA
>JASDQU010586902.1:0-14485 GCA_032191745.1 Picea mariana | reverse complement strand
GAAATGGATAATGTGTTAGTGCATTTTTTTAATATACTCTATTATGGTTTCAATTAAAAAAAAAATTAATTCGATGAAATTTTCAATAATATCAAAGTGCTTTTTATTTACAAAGGAAATAGCATGCTTAAAGAGGTTGCATCTAAATACCTATCTTATATTCATTTAGCTATATGACAAAGGGGAAAAACCATTTTTTCATGTGATCCAATTTGAGGCATATTTTTTAACCATCTCCTTTTTTATAGACTTTTTTTTTTTAAAGATTGAAAACCCCTTTTTTATAGATTTTTTTTTTAAAGATTGAAAACCCAACTCAAGTTTAGAAGATAAATATTGGGAGGTATGTTTTGCATTTTTCATAAGAATTGTATTTTGAGACATTACTTTGTTGTGTCTTGTTTAAAATGATAAGTGTCCTCATTTGGGATGTCTTGACCCTTGATTAAGGCTGGAGTATTTTATTAGATGTGGCTAGTATAGATTTTTTAATAGAAGCCAATTGAATTTTAACCTAGGTTATATATATATATATATATATATATCAAAATTATTATAATTAGAAAATAATAATTACAAATTAATAATTACAAACTAAATTAATTATAATTTTTTTTATAAAATTGTTCTACTTAGAGAGAATTTTGAACTTTTACATTAATATATAATACAATACCCACTTTAATACATAGAGGTTTAAATGTTACAACTCTACTATAAAAGATTAAAACATTTAACAATTAAATAAAGAATATCCCCAAAACCCAAACCATTATTATCCAATGATATTTCATTATTATCGAATCTTGTTTTTAAGTACATGATATTTGTTATAAAGTTTGGAATTTGTACATTTCAATTTAAAAAAATACGTAAGATAACTAAAATAATACAAAGTAATTCACATTTTACATTATCTATAACATAATTTTATTATACATGTCGCGACATGGTATATAACATTGGGTAACTTTTTTGAGTTCAGTTTTGAAACCTTGGGTATACGAAGGCTCTCTTTTAATTTCCTGTGGAACGACCTTGCTGGAAAACGCCGCTTCCATCTTCGCAGTTGGCAGTCTCTGTCTAGACCCCGAAAGGCAGGGTGATGGGGGCTCAAGAACCTTTTTATCTCCAACACGGCCCTTCTGGCTAGTTCATTCTAGAGAGCAGTCACACATGACAACATATGGCACCCAGTCATCATGGATAAATACCTTGGCTCCCTTCCCCTCCTCCATTGGCTGCGAAAGACTTCACATGTTCAAAAAATGGCTTCACCCTTTTGGAAGGCTCTGACTTCCACCTCACCGATGATTTTACATTGGCTCCGATGGAAGCCCGGATCGGGTACCGAGATCTTACTTGGGAGGGATAAAATCCTCGGTATGGAGGACCACTCGATCCTCTCGCCGTCTCTCAAAACGCAGCTTGCTTCACTTAATTTCTGGTGCCTGGCGCAGATGAAAGTGGCGGCCTGCACCCTCCCTCTCCCCAACCTCTAGTATCATAGTAGTGATCTACAGCTCATGGGACCGCTGGCCATGGAATGGGACACTTTCACTGCAGCCTTAAAATCAGTCGGGATCTCTCTCATTGAATCGCAGGACTCTTTTCTATGCGCCGGAGGAGATGCCTCTAGCATCATCACCATAAAAAACATTTATGTGGCCCTCTTTCAACCAATGGCCACTGGTGCTGATTTCTCGTGGCTTCTTAAGGTTTGGAAGTGGTCGATACCACTTAAAATCCAATTTTTTATATGGCTCTACGTTAAGGAAAAAGTTCTCACATGGGAGGTGCTCCGTAAGAGAGGTTGGCAGGGGCCCGGGATTTGCCTCCTTTGCAACCGAGCCTCAGAAGATATCCATCACCTACTGATCCATTGTGATTTCACAAAAATTGTCTGGAATCGTTTATTACATCACTTCTCTCTTTCGCTTGCTTGGAAGGGTGACACCATTTCAGATTGTTTTTCTTCTTGGCTCTCAGAAAAATCGGCTCCGCATCCCTTGGCTGCCCATGTTTGCTGGCAGACTTGGATAGAACACAACCAGGTGATTTTTGAGGGATGGCCTCCCTCCTATCTTGCGGTTTTTCACAGAATCTTGACCTCCTTCCATTGGCATCCGTCCTCTGTAAAGGCCATCCAAATCAAAGCTTGTGAGTTTACGATGGTTGAAGGCTCCACTATAGCTTGTTTTGACGGTGCTGCACAATCAAACGGATTATGGTGTGGGGCTGGAGGCACCTTCAAATCTCATCCGTCGAGGACCACAAAGTGGTTCTTAAATTGTGGTGCGGATACAAACACCAAAGCCGAACTCATGGGCTTATGGGCTTCTCTCACCCTTGCTTCTTGTTGGTCTTTAAACCACTTACATGTTCTTGGAGACTCGAGAGTAATAATCGACTGGATCAATCATAATTGCAATCTCCATTCAGTCCATATTGAAGGCTGGAAGCAAAAAACGATGGAGCTGTCCAAAACCTTCACCGACATAAACTTCCATCATATTCCCAGATCCCATAATACAGAGGCGGATGCACTCTCAAAAAGGTCTCTAAGCGAAGTGGTTTGGAGGCTCTCGGTCTATCACTGTGATAAAGGAAAAGAGAGCCCTATCACCTTTTATAATATCTTTGAAATATAATGCCCATTTCAAGTATTATGTTGACAACATCGTAAGCTTTACTTGCTTCTTCTACAAAGATTCCTCTAGCTAGAGTGGTCATTATTTTTCTCTTACCTTTGAAACTCTGTGGTAATTGTATGCAATGGTCCTTTATTGGCTAGCACTGAACATGCTTAATCAGCTTGTTGCTGACTTTGTAAACGAATTTATACCCTATATAAATTTGAGAAAAAAATTTCTTGGAAAAAATTCTGAAACCCTAAGTTGGTAAAGTCAAGTATAAATGCAGGTACAGAAAATAAATCTTTTTTTAAGTTCACACTCTCACGAAAAATTATATATTGACGAAACCATGGCTTAATTTAAATCCGTCTTGAACAACACGTCATTCCCACTAAACATTCAAAACGCCATATCTATTAAACCATAATTTTTAATATCAAAAATAATAATTAAAAAACACCATATTTATTTAGTCATAATTTTTAATATAAAAAAATTCTAATAATTAAAAAATTTAAATAATTCTAATATTTAATCTGTTAATTGCATGACGTTTTCTATAACAATCATCATCAACAAATCATTTATACATGAGGCCGCATTTCTGTCCAATATTATTAAATGATTTTAAATTATTGTTTCCTTAACTAATGGTCTTGCAACTGCGGCAGATAAAGCTTCCGTGCAACCCTTGTTTATATAATTTTATTTTACATATTTATTTTATTTTATGATGATGTGTTTAAATTATAAATTAAAAAAAATGTTATAAGTTTAGATGAGTCATGTCTTGTTATTATTCAAGTTCACTTTTTAATAAATATAAATATTTTGATTATAAGTTAGCTAAGTTTGATAAAATATACATGCAACATTTAATTTAATTACAATACAAAATCCTTGAAAAATTGTACATTTTTCACTCATCAAAAGTTTTTAAAAAATGTATATACATAGGTCAGTTGTCAAATATATTTATTGCAAGTCATAATAGTAACCTATGTTTGTTAGTGTACCTCTTATTCTAGAATTTACATTTATTTGAATGTTTTAAAAGCCCTTTTAAAATTAATAAAAATAACTTTCAAGATGAAGAATGGCTCCATACCTTAGACTATGAACATATACTCTTTTACTACCAAAAATGTCATGAACACAACTACTTCGTATGTGATTATCCCATGAATATCACTCAAACTCTTGACAAACCTACAAAGGGAATGGACAAGGAAGGTTTCAAGAAGATTCTGATTATACATAAAAACCCAAAGCAACTCGAGCAAAATAACATGAAGACATGGATGCATACAAATAATAGTTCAAGTGATTTGGTAGAAAGTACTACCCAAGATGTTGTAGAAGAGGTAAAAGCTACAAAAGCTACAGAACAATAAACTTCTTCTCTCAGTCTACATAGATTATTTTTCTCTAATTCTACATACATTAGAAATGATTTCCAAAATAAATCATGATCTTTTGGGGGAAAAGAACTATTTTCGTATTTTTGGCACAACTTTCCATCTCAACCATGGAATTGAGTGCTCCTTATACTAATGGAAATCACTTAACGAGACCTAAAATTTCATGTTATACATGCTTTCTAGTTCCCAATAGATTTGTATAGGTTTTCAAAATTGAAAAAAAATATATTTTGACAATATCAAAGGATTCGTTTGTTAGTTTTGAGTACATGCATAAAACTTAAGGGCGATAGGAGCGAGTGGGAGTCTACATGATCCTGGGGGGATGAGATGGATCATTATGAATGGGGTCTTGGGTAGGGGTCTAAAAATATAGCAAAGGCCTATTCATTCTGGTGCAAGCTATACTTAGCCAAATTGCAAGAAATTAAAGCTTTGATGGTATTAAAAGACTCCATGCTCATCATTCGAGCTATAAAAATCAATTCGAAATTAGGGGGGCATCATTTACAAAATGTGGTGGCTCAAATCAAACACCTCACTCATCACTTTGATCACATCTCTATTTATCACATTCGGAGGACTATGAATAGGGAAGCCATTGTTTGGACTAAGCTCATAGTAACTCTTCAAAAAGGGAAATTGGTGAAAAATGGGGAGTATTCCACTCTCCCCCTCACTTAATTATTTAATGACCGGTCACTTCAACATGGCAAGGTGTGTGATTGTTGCACATTTTTCATGGAGGAGCATACAAGCACGCATGGGTTTAAGAGTGTAGAGGATTAACAGGCACATGGGAGCTTATTAGCATTTACTTGCAACAATTGTCACAATGGGTGATAAATCTATGGTGAAATTTTTAGGGGATGCATTTGGGATTTTTTACAATGGGAGTCATCATCTACTTCTTTGTCCTGCAGTCTAATTTAGTGATTTGGAGAATGGCATTGCCATTGTGATATGGTGGAGAGGATCTCTTTGCGAATTATTTATGCTCGATGAAGGAATTATGTGAAGGTTCCAGAGTGTTGTAATGGTAGTCGAGGGTAGTGGGTTCTTTTTCTCTATTTGGCATCTTGTTGTGTCTCTTTGCAAGTGCAATGAATGAGTGTTGGTAGTTTGGTGACCTGTGCCTAATAAGAGTTCGGCTTGACTATTGTTTTGGAGGTGAGACTTATCTCTACGTCTCAGATAACATTGGGAGAAGAAATGGTTGGAGAAGATATGCAGGATATCAAATGTATTCTAAGAAGACATGAGGAGATTGGGAAAGAAAATAGTAGTGTTATCTAGGCCCTTACAACAAAAGTTTTCGAAATGGAGAAAGTAAGCAATTCTCATTTTGGAAACGTGTCTAGTCTCCTTCTTAGTTTCAACAACCATTTGGAATATATTGAGTCAAAATGTAGTAAGACGAGGCTCTGTTCATTGCACAACATGTGGAAAACATGTCTATGGATTTGAACGACAATGGTACACAAAGATCAATGCAAGGAGGGGAGGAAGAGGCAAAAAATGGACATCAAGTCCCCATGGAAATAAAAGACAAAGACAACCAGCAAATTGTAGAGGAACCAGAAGACCATAATAGTGCCAAAGGTTAATCATTATGAATGTATTTTCATGTTGTATGTATTTTAGTATAGTTTATTTGGTAATCTTTACTTGGAATAATAGGCCAATAATCCTCTTTTTATATGTACTAAGCAATATAGAACTATGCAATACTAAAAACATCATGGAGTAATTTTGTAATCATTGTTGTTTTACCACAAATTGTTTTATATTTATATAATGAAAAAAAAATCAGTTTGGGGTAAAAAAAAAAGTATAAAATTATTGGAAATTAGAATAGGTGTAGAACATGAAAGTTGTATCCCTCATCAAGAGATTTCCAATGGTATAAGGAGCACTCTCTTCTAAGTTTAGGGGAAAAATTATTAAAAAAATGCAAAAAAATTATGTTTTTTTTTTGTCAAAAGATCCCATTTTCAATCTTTTCAAAACCCATAAAAATCTATTTGGAATTAGAGAAAAAGTATAACAAAAAAATTATGTCCCTTGTCAAGAGATTTTCAATGGTTTAAGGAGTGCTCAAATTGGATATTGGGGATAAAATTGTGTTAAAAATACTAATTTTTAATTTTATTTGAACATGAGTCCCTTATGAAAGGGATTTAATGTTATGTGTCAAGTTGGTAATTTAAAAATGGTCATAAAAGATTCAGTTATTGACTCAAAATTGGTATGGGTACCCACTATTTCTTTAATTTATCATTTTGTGGACACCTTTAGGGCTTGCACTGAAATAGCCTAAGTCATCTATAATCTTTTGTAACACTTTTAGGTGAGCACCATAAATGAAAGGTCATTGCGTTGAAGATCCTCATTGGGTTTAACCTCAAATTTGGGAATGTCAAATGGAAACATGGTAGGTATGTTTGGACAAGCTAGATCGTGAAGGAAGGGTTCGTTGATGAGTTTTTCCAAATCATGATGATTGGGGCTAGCCATGTAGGATCAGTTGGGACTAGCCATGTATGGTAAGTTGGGACCAACCATCATGGATGTATTAGTAGTTGATGAGATACTAGGTGAAGAGCTCAAAGTGGAGAGTTAGCATAGGATGAGCTTGATGTGGATAAGATTAATGTTAAAATAGCTCGAATTTGGGTTTGGAGTGGATATAGTACACTTAAAAAATACATAGAAAGAGTGGGTATCCCTCCTAGAAAAGGAAGAGGGCCACAAATCCTAAGAGTATGCTTAAGTGACTAGGAGTTCACTATAATTCCTAGCTATTGATATATTTTTGAGCTACAAGATGATAGGTAAAAGGAAAAGTGCTAAAATTAAAATGGACTCTTCAAAGTAGTGTCTCCGATTGAAAATTGTGTGAAATTGGTGCAACAAGTGGTTTGTAAGAATGTTTCAATTGGTAATATTAGTGGGGTATTACTAAAAAAAAATTGCACAACATTTGAAAATCAACAAGCATAATCCTAAGGATCTAGTAATCCTCATGCAGATCATAATTTGTAATTGGGCCTTCCAATCATCTCAATAGATGGTGATGAAATCCATTTAAGAACACAAGTGAAGGTGTGATATAAACAATTATAGTAAATCGCCCTTGGGGTAAATCTCCAAGAGAAATTATTTATCTCATGTATGTTCTCAATCCCATGAACACCACTCAATGACAAACCTAAATTTTGGTAACTAGGATACCTCTTCACGTATCATGGACAACGAGTTAATGGATTTTAACATCAAGGGGAAACTCGTAACATGAAAAGGTTGGGTGGCTCCATCAAACTATTGATCCTAGCCTAAGAATTGACACTCAAAAGATAACAAATCCCTTGTGTTGGCAAGAACATCAACTAGAAATAATTTCAAGCACCCCGTACAACCAACTATATTTCAATGAAAAACAATTGTGGAGAATTATGTGGATACCTATCTCCATAATATTAACCTAGAATATAATTTGTCCTTGAGGAAGGATTTAGTATGTTATATTTAAATTTATTGCATTTTTTATAAGGACAATCTTGGTGTCATGAACCAGGAAAAGTTATCATTAAGGAGTGATGAAGGAGGCATTTCCAACCCAAATCATTCTAAAATTACCAGATCACTTTAGAAGCATAAGGGGAAGAGAATACTTTGATGAGGGATAGGTTTTAGTTCATCTGTTGTGTGCCCAAGTGTGCTGATATATACTTGAAAAATTGAATTTTGTTCTTTATTTAAAATGTTCTTTAAAATTCTAAGCATTTAACTTGATAAAAAGTAGAGTTATGAGAGTGAATAATTCATGGAACAAAATGAAACTACCTATAATAATGGGTTGTATATTATTTGTAGTGATAGAAAAATCATCTGACTGTCTAGTCGAGGTGGATCAACTGGGCTATAAGTTGACGGATGAGTTAAGTCTAGTTGATAGTTATGATAAGATCAATAATTAAGTCGAGGTCGAAGTGATCGACTGGGAATTCAAAGTCAAAGTGATCGGTGGGAATTCAAAGGGTCAACCAAAAATAGGTCGAGTGGAATCCAACTGGAGCTCAACTGGAGTTCGACGAGGAACTTGACTAATAAACTAATTGAAGTCGACTATAGAAAAATCCCAAGATTTGCGAGATTTGTATCCAATCATCTGCATGGATCTGTAATCATTTTTAGGCACTGTGATTTAGGGTTTTGCATGTTGTAAATATTATACATAAGGAATGTTTTAATTGTATTAGATTGATTCATCCCTTAAGAGGATGTTGCTCGTCATGTATATGTAAGCCAAATTGGTTGCATGGTTGTTCTTTCGTAAAGAAAGCGAGTATGATGGAAATTGTGTCTTAGGTGTAGACCAAGGTTAGTCATGTATCTCTTTATTCATTGAAAAAATAAGACAATAAGGATAAAATGCTAAAGGAATGTTGGTTTTCTCGATTTTTGGTTTCCAAAGTAAAATCTTTGTGTACTATGTGTGATTTTCATTTATTTATTTTTTAAATTTATCTTCTCTTTCCTGGTTGGTTTAGTGTGTTGGAAAAACAGGATCACAGAGCAATAAAATAAGACAAATGTGGAAATAAAACACATAAGATACACAATACAATAGAGACACAGATATGCATGATTCGCCCAATGTGGGCTACGCCCACCAGAGAAATTGTCAGGTCCTTCCTTCTATTATCCAGTAAAATGAAGGGATACAACCTACAACATGCCCTCTATAACTTCCTCTTCTTTCTCTCACAATATCCTCTCTCAAAATACAATAATCACGATAATACACAGCCGCAATACAATTCCCTCATAAAAGAGGGTTTTCTTCTAGGGAAAAAAAAACCTAAAATAACTTATACCGTCATATCTACGACCTTGTAATGAACAATTCAGATTGACTATGAAATTACAATATTTTACAAGGAAAATTTTCCCAAAATTTCTCTTTAGGGGTGTTGCCACCTGAATCCCCCGCCAAGGGGGAGTACAAAAATTTTTGCCTCCCCCCTAGCGACAGTGGTGGGAGGGGGAATTCCCCCCACACCCCCCATTAGGGAATGGAGTCCAAGCACTGTTGAAACAAACCTATGAATTAGGAAGATAATCAGGCTCCACAACCAACATAGTGTGATTCTTTATTTCTCCTCATTTGGTATTAGAGTGTATATCTTTCTATATGCAAATCACATCAAAGAAAGGTTAAGAATATCTTGGATCCAAGCTAAACCTAGGTCGAGTGGGAGTTGTAAGTCATAGATCTTTAAATCTGTGCTTGAAACAATGGCAAGTAGTTCAAGGATGTATATCAAAAAATTCAATGGCCAGAATTTTGAGCTTAGGAAGTTTAAAATTGAAGATCTCCTTGTAGATCGAGAACAATGTGAAGCAATATACCTAGGAACCATTCCAACGGGTGTGAGGGAACAATGGGAGAAACTCAAAAGAAATACAAGTAGTACGATTTGACTCTATCTTGTAGATTCAATATTGTTGAATGTCTCAGGTGAAGAATCTACAAAGAAACCATGGGACAAGTTGGGAAGCTTGTACCAATCGAAATCCTTGGTAAAAAAGTTGTTCCTTTGAAAGAATTTGTACCTTTTGAGGATGAGTGATGAGAGATTAGTAAAAGAGAATATAAATGCATTCAATACTGTAATAATTCAATTATTGTTTATGGATATTAAAATCAATGAGGGGGAGAAATGTATCAACCTATTATGTTCTTTTCTAGATTCCTAGGATAGCTTAGTCATGGATATAGGGAGTCATTCAAACACATTGGTGCTAGAAGACATGGTTTCATATCTACTGTTAGAAGAAATTAGACATAAGAACATGGAAATATCGAACAAAGATGCCTTGATGGTGAGAGGTTGACTAGTCGACAGAAATAAAGGCAAATTCTCCAGTAGAAAGTTTAAGTCAAAGGATAGATCTAAAGACCTTGTTTAGTCGATGAGAATATGTTGGAAATGTGGTAAATTTGGGAATTATAATAGAGATTACAATTCAAAGGAAATATAAGTTAGTACAATATACGATGAGAAGCAATCGACAAAGAGAAATACTACTTCTGATAAAGGAGGCAATGTGTATCTAGAATCAACTAGTACACAGTCAGATCAGGATGTTTATTTGATCAACTTATGAGAATCCTTTCATATGACACCTCAAAAATAATGGTTCTACGAATATGAGATATATGAAGTGGGATATGTCTTCTTGGGGGATGAATTGACAACCAAAATTGTTGGATGGGGAAGAGTTCGACTGATATTCTAGGATGGGAGGAGTACAACCCTTCCAGATTGTTGAATTTTTGATATGAGAAGATATTGTATGTGAATGACTATCTTATTACAATGATGTGTGTTCTATATATAAAGAACATATGGTGACCATGGTGACCATCCATGAAGATATGTGTCCCTTCGTAAATAAATATATTTATACTTTATATTATATTATACATATAATATAAATATACTTTATACTTTATTATATATATTTATACTTTATATTATAAATATATTATTACATTAAAAATATTATAATTAATAATATTTCTTAATAATTAATAATCATATTATTAACTATCAATCTAGTAGAATGTCTTTTTGATGTTTCCCAAACATCAACACTCCCTCTCAGGGAGGGAGACATTCTACATTATGCCAATATTACCTCTAAAGGTTACCTCTAAAGATTACCTGTGGGTAGCTCTCAAATAGCTTCAACATGTCACCATGGCATCCATTATCTCGCAATGCATATGTACGTCATCATGTGCACCCTTGTGACTCCACAGATAATGCATCCAAAGCTCGTGGGTAGTTCTCAAATAACTAAAACACGTCCCCAAGACATCCACTACCATGCAATGCATTAGTACCTGATCATGTGCAACCTTGGTCTCAGTGCCAACCCTTTTTCATGCTGGATGAGTTCCACCTATCTTAGTGCAAACCCTTTTTCATGTTGGATGAGAACACTCAATGCTAGCCCTTTTTCATGATGGATGAGTTCCACCTATCTCAGTGCCAACCTTTTTTCATGCTGGATGAGAACACTCAGTGCTAACCCTTTTTCATGATGGATGAGTTCCACATGTCTCGGTGCCATCCCTTTTTCATGCTAGATGAGAACATTCAATTCCAACCCTTTTTCATGCTAGATGAGTTCCACATGTCTCAGTGCCAGCCCTTTTTCATTTGGGTTGAGAACACTCAGTGCCAACCCTTTTTCATTATGGATGAGTTCCACCTGTATCAGTGCCAACTCTTTTTCATGTTGGGTGAGTTCCACATGTCTCAATGCCAACCCTCTTTCATGATGGATGAGAACACTCCCTCTAAAGAGGGACCATGCCAAGCTTGTCCCTGAAGTACTAAAACTTCATCCTCGACATCGGCTTGGTAAAATGTCTGCAACTTGATCCTCTGTAGTCATGAAGCTAGAGCCTCACTGCTCCCTTATTCACTATATTCCTAATATAGTAATATTTGATATCGATATGCTTTGACCTTTCATAGACCAAGGGGTTCTCTGACGACTTCATGAAACTCTGTTTGTCACACCAAATGCAGGTCACCTCCAATTCGAGATCAAATAACCCAAACAAAAGTTCTCGAAGCCACACTGCTACTGAACATGCTGCCAAATACTCATCTTTTTTCATACTGAGCACCACACATGACTGCTTCCTGCATCCGATAGATCCTCTTACTCCTTACTGTAGTACCCATCTCCCTCTAGAACTGACCATCCAACTCCCTCTTAAGCACTGAATATCAACTGAATCTTCAACCTGTTGTTTTCAACACTTTTCCTCCAGAACAAGTCTCATCATCCTCTTCTTGTAGGTCTTACCTACAAGTCGAATTCAGTCCAATAGTCTGCAATTTATGAAGCCACATTGCTTCATGACTTGTTCCACATGCTGCCACATACTGAGCTTCAACCATACTAAACAACACACATGATTGCTTCCTTCATCCAAAGGGGCCTCTTGCTCCTTACTATAGTACCCATCTCCTTCTGGAACTAACTGTCTCACTCCCTCTCGAGCACTGAATATCAAATGGATATTCAACCTGATGACTTCATCACTTGTCCTCCAGAAAAAGTATCATCATCCTCTTCTTGTAGGTCTTAGTCAAAATTCAGTCTAATAGTCAACAATTTTTTAAGCCACACTACTTTGTGACTTGTTGCACATGTTTTCACATACTCTGCCTCAATCGTACTGAGTGCTACACACAACTGCTTCCTTCTACTCCATGAAACCACACTGGAGCCTAGATTGAAGCAATATGCTGAAGTAATATTCCCATCAGGAATATTGTCAGCCGAATCTGAATCTGAATATCCATATAACCCAAACTCATGGTATGTCACATACCTGAGACCATAATCCAATGTACCCTTAAGGTACCTCATCACATGTTTTGTTGCAATCAGGTGAACAATTCTAGGGTCAACCATGTAATGACTCAAGGTGTTCACAAAAAATCATATATTTGGTCATGTATTCATCAAATACATCAACAAATCCACCATATTCTTGTATAGCGTAACTTCCACAGCCTCTGAAGTCGTATCATGCAGCAAATTCATATTTGATACCATCGGTGTAGCCATTGCCTTGCAATCCAACATCTCAAACCTCTTCGATATTTCTACTGAATGATTCCCTTGATTCAAAAAGGTCTCATCCTATCTCTGCCATACCTCAAGACCCAAAAAGTAATGCATCATCCCGAGATATTTCATCTCAAACTCAGCAGCCATTTTTCCTCTTACACTCTAAGATGAGCTTTTCCACACTTGTTTAGAAATAGGTCATCCATATACACCAATAGTATTACCAAACCATGCATTGTTGTTTGTAAATCCTAAGCTCGTCAGAAAATTGTCAATCATGACATACCATGTTCTTGATGCCTACTTTAATCCATATAAATCCTTCTTCAATATTCACACTGAGTGTCCTGCAATTGTCATGTACTCAACGTGGTATTCTGCGACTACAAGGACCATTATTCCTGATCAGGTTTCCATCTGTTCCACAAGAAGAATTTCAGTCCTTTTAGATGTTGAAAGCCATGCAATTTGATTCTTATTTCCTTAGAAGACTATGCAAATTCCATTCTCCATTGGTCAAATTACCATGACCAATCCCAAGAAAATGTCATCCTAATGCTGAAACATTAGCACTTGAGAATAACATCTGACATTACATAAAATCTCAACACTTCCTCTTAATGATGAAGGTATTATATCCGTCACAGACTCTAACATTGTCGCCATCCACACTAGTTCATAACCATTGATTTTCAGACACATAAATCTATACATCACCAAAAATCCATAGTGACTTCACAGCATGCATCCATGGCTGGTAGGTAGCTCTCTAATAGCTACAACATGGCATCATGAGACTATCCAATTTCCCGTAGAAAACATTTGAATCCATCACTCCCTTTGAGGCTATATAGTCTTCGGAGTCATCTACTCCCTCTGCATGCGTTGACCTATTCTTCTTCTTCATTACATGGATGTGCACAACTCTATGTTTGGATAGTCTTACTTCATGTTGCTTCCTACAACTATCATTATGGCTCCTTCTCAAATCTATTACCTATGATGTGCCCAGAAAAAGAAACAAGAACAACAAAAAAGCATCTCCTAGAGGAGATCAATTTGTCTTGTGCAAAACTATATACAGTGACCCTTGAAATGATACGTCTTCTACTAACACACATCCATCATATACTCAATGTAATTACTTCCAAGGATATTACTTTAGTAAACTCTAGAACATCACTAAGTAATTACACTCAGAAAATTTCAACTACTTAGAAACTTTGGTCTGTTCCTTAGATCACTTCCCACGTGTGAGAGAGAAAAATATGGATGTCTATTGTAGTGTCTTTTTATAATAATATTAAATTGATCCAAAAGGACATGTCTCTTTGAAAATTAAATTAAATTTTATTTCTTATAAATAGTTGGAGAATACCTCACGTAACTACCCAAAAATTAATTTGGTTATAATCCATCCACATAGTATTTGATTTTGTTGAATTGTTCCTCCATAACTCATGTGATTCTTTGCATAAATATAGGTAGAAGTAAATATGCAGTACATTCCTCATATTTAGGTAATTAGACATTTTTACTAGAAATTACTTCCCACCATAATTTATGGAATTCTTTCTATAATTTAGGTAGGACTAAAAAGTAAATAGGTTGTACATAGAGATTGCAACAGCCCCATAAATTTAACACTCCCAAGATTTTACTCTACTGTCATTTTGTTGGGCCCTCCTGTGAGGGAGTCAAGCCCAGTCTCGCTATGATACCATGTTGAATTTTCCATATGAGAAGATATTGTATGTGAAT
>JASDQU010586901.1:34085-46226 GCA_032191745.1 Picea mariana | reverse complement strand
ACATTTACAAGTTGGTCCACTACTCTTGGGGGTTTCCTTAGTATGGATCTAACCCATGCACATATTCCTATGGGCATGGAACTTTTGAGATTCTTTACAGTTGAGAGAGGGATAAGAAGCATATGATGGATCCCAGCATTCCTAATTATGCTAGTGCATGTGAATTTGATGTACCTCGCCATATCATTGAGTATGATCCATGGGACCTTCCTTTTTCATAGGAGGATTTCATAGATACACTACTTCCAAGGAAGAATGAATAAAAGGAGAAGCTAGCAAAGTTCCAAGTGAAAGAACCAAAGCCCATACAGATATTAAGGAAAGAATATAAAGAGAACAAAGAACATGAGAAAGAAATTTAAGATGTAGTCAACATAGAACTTCCTTCATATACTTATCTTGAAGTTATACCCTACATCAAGTACAACGAAGGAAGTATTGCATTCATTTGGGACAAGAGCAAGGGTAAGAATAAATACGATAAGAAGGATAACATCTCTTGGCTTGGCCCTTACATCATCAAGAATAATTCTGAGAAAGAGAAATACTATTGGTCAACCTTGGACGTGAGAAATATGACATTACTAGTGAATGGGTCTCTTCTCAAACCCTACATTCTAGGAACTTGACTTCTTCAGATCCCAAGACCTAGGTAAGTAGGTAGGTCTTCTTGCTTTATTTCATTTTCATTTTCATTTTGATTTCTCATGGTATTTTAGTTGCATTTCATGTTGCATTTTTCTCTACTTTCATATTGCTTTCATCATATTACATGTTTAGTTTAGAATTTTTTGAAAAAACACAAAATTTTCTTTTCTATATTACCTTTTATTTGATTTTGATATATATGGATGAAGGGTGATAAAACCACCCTAGATTTTACATTTTCATGTTTCAATGTAGGCACAGGTCCAACCAGGAGATGTTGCAGTTCTTATGCACTCTACAGAGAGTACATGTCCCCAAGTAGGAGCCATATGTTATCCCCATTTCCTAGGTATAACTAAGGAGATGATGTCTCAAGGTCCTCAAGTTGCAAACATCTAGCACCGAGAGATATATGGTTGAAAACGTCCACTTGCATAAACAGAGGCCCACCTCACCACCATAGGTCTCAGATTCATCATGATGGTATCTGGCACACCAAATTTCTTCTAGAAGAGATTGGGTTTTACACCATGTCATACAAGCCAGTTATTATGGTAAGTGTCATTTCAATATTTGAGGCATTTGAGTATGTTGCATTTAAATTTTCTTTTGATTATGTAACATTTTCTTGGAAGTTATGCTATTTTTCCTATTTCACCTTGGTCGTTGACATTGTACACTAGAAAGTGGTCACCCTTAGGGATCAATTTTCTACTAGGATGTCCCCTTGACAAGTCATCATTTCATTCCCGATCATACTTACCAATTTCCACACTTCATCCCCTTGCCTCCTCATCGTTTGGGATTTTTGGGTGTATTGACCCAAGAATAGATTATCCCTCATTTCATGGGAAGAAGGGGCTAAAGGATGGAAGGAATGTAGATGGAAAAAGATAAAAGAAATATTATGAAACCTTCCATATGCTCTCCTAAAGAGCTCTTGATAAAAATGAAATGTTTCTTTCTCCTAAAAAATCAATGACCTGCAAAAGAAAACATAAATGTATAAATGTCCCACTTGTTGAGGGATATACACAAGTGCATTGCAATATAGACTATACCCCCATGACACTATGTGTACCTCTCCCTTTAAGTGAAATTTTTGGCCCTCGGTGATGGAAGTAAGCAAATGTTATGGCAGAAAAGACAAAATGCAAACTACGTAGAAGACATAGTGATAGTTACATGGATGAAGCGAGCAAAAGAGTAGAAGAGATGAAGCAAAGTAAAAGGAAGAAAGGCGATGGACGAGGAGATAGAGGATGACATATCAGCAAGAAAGATAGGTCGTGGATAGCTCAGCAAGAGGAAAATCCATTGTTGGATTCTTTGGAGCACCACGCGAGAAGGAAGGAAAGACAGGCTGGCGAAGCCCTAAAAACATGGGTCACATTGACCTAGGGTTTTAGACACCTAAGGTTTTGGTATCTAGTGTTTTGTCACCTAGGTTTCAACCTAAGGCTGTCGGTGAGTGATTGTAATGTATAAATAAAGGTCTAAAGGACTTGGGATGGGTTTTTGTTGTTATTATTGTTGTGGTTGTTGCCATATTTGTTATTGTGTGATCGAGTGAGGATTATGGTGTGAGAGAGAAGTGTTGAGTGTAGATCCTTCTGGGAATGTAAGATCTTCAACTAGGTGTGAAGATCAACCCTGCAGCTCGGTGCGCAGGAAGGGAAGAGAGAGAGAGAGGAGAAAAAAGAAGCTCTTCTAGCTAAGAGTGTAGATGAGAACTGCATGCTTCAGCTTAATACATTATAAGGCACAATTTTGTGGACGTAGCCCTAGAGAGAGGGTGAATAACGTATATTTTGTGTTGTGTGTGATTGATGCTCTGTTCTTTGTCAATTGGTATAACATTATTGCATTATTGTGTTAGATATGATAGATAGTTATGCTATTAAAAGAAGTTCATTAAATGCTATGCCCAGATCACAACACCCATGGAGAATCTTTTGAAGAAAGATTGTCAATTTCACTAGATAGAAGAATGTCAGCAAAGCTTCGACACACTGAAACAGAAAATGGTTACTATGCCTATTCTGGTTTTCCCATATTGGAGTAAAGAGTTTCATGTGCATGTCAATGCATCTTCTATTGCATTAGAAGTTGTTTTAGCACAACCAGGAATAAGAGACATTGACCACCCGTTAGCCTTTGCTAGCAGGAAGCTATCAACAACTGAGATCAATTACACCACCATTGAAAGAGAAGGATTAGCCACAGTGTATGCACTGTAGAAGTTCCACCACTACTTGTTGGGAGGACACTTTAAAATGTTTAATGATCACTCTGAGCTGAAATACCTAGTCAACAAGCCAATGTTTGGGGGGGAGAATATGCATATGGCTTCTGCTATTATAGGAGTATGATTTTGAGATCATAGTTAAGCTAGGGAGAATGAACAAAGGTCTCGACCACTTGTCGAGGTTGGAACATGGAGAAGAACCCACTAGTTTGGAGGATACACTATCAGATGCACAAATGCTATCCATTAGAAATATTGTTGACCATTTCGCAGAGATAGTCCAATTCCTATCAACAGAAATGGCACCGAGTGAGTATACAATTCCCCAAAAGAAACAACTAGTAGTGTGTGTTGCATATTTTTCACTTATAGCTAGACAACTATACAAAATGGGACATGATGAGATATTGAGAAGGTGTATTATGGAGGCAAAGTGACCATTGATCCTCGCAGAAGCTCATGAAGGCATCGCAGGATGACACTACATAAGGAAAGACAYTGTGCAAAAGGTTCTTAGAGCTGRCCTTTAGTGGCCTACCTTACATAGAGATGCTAAAGAATATTATAGAGCCCGTGATGTATKCCAAAGAGTTGGGAAACTGTCCAGAAGAGATGAAATCTCATTAACACCACAGATGACCCTACAAGCATTTGAGAAATGGGMCATTGACTTCGTGGGACCCATAAAMCCACCAGGGAAGCGCACAGGAGCAAGGTACATAATCACTGCRACATAGTACTTGACCAGATGGGCTGAAGAAAGAGAAGTTAAGGACTGTAGTGCAACTACAGCTGCRCRCTTCGTATTTGATGACATCATAACTAGGTTTGGATGCCCAAAGATYCTTATGAGTGATAAAGGAACACATTTCATCAATAARACAATTGAAGCCTTGACTGAGGAATTTGAAGTTCATCATCARAAGAGAACACCTTACCATCCACAAGCAAATGGGACAGTTGAAGTATTCAACAAGATCTTGGAGACAATGCTGACGAAGATTTGCAGTGTGAATAGGGATGATTGGTATTTAAGAGTACTCGCAGCACTATGGGCCTATAGAACCACTTGCAAGAAGCTAACAATGTAGACCCCTTTTAAATCGACTTATGGCCTCGAAGTCGTTGTCCCAATGGAATATTTGGTACCAAGCCTACGAATCACTGCCTTTATAGAAATGGATGACACTGGCGTTGTTCAAGAAAGGCTTGCGGAGTTGGTCAAACTAGAATAAGACATATTTATTGCAGGATTTCATCAGCAGGTACATAACGAAAGAGAGAAGGCCTACCATGACAGACACATCAAGAAGAATTCATTTAAACAAGGTGATCTGGTATTGGTATATGACAGTAAATTCATAAAGCATCTTGGGAAGTTCAGAACGCATTGGCTTGGGCCATATGAGGTTGCCTACATTACAAAAGGAGGAGATGCGTAGTTGAAGACTTTTAATGGAGAATGGAAGGAAGGTTTGGTGAACGGGAGTCAGCTGAAGTTGTATTATGACAACTAGCTTCCTCGCAACTCTTGGTAAAAGCATGAACCCAAGGATCTAGGTACAAGGTGCATTTGAAACTAGGTACCAGACACAGAAAAGATAGTCTACACAAGGAAGGAGAGGAGGCATAGAGCAGGAAGCAAAGGCTTCATTGTGCACTCTAAACTCGAAGTAAAATAGAAAGATCATATTTGGAGTGCCTTAGGACGAGTCATAGGTGAGTGTTGGGAGTCTATTGGCCCTCGATGATAGAATTAAGTGAAGGTTAAGGCAGAAAAGAAAAAAATTGAACTACGTGGAAGACACACTGACTGTTACTGCGACGAAGCGAGCAAAAGAGAAGAAAAGACAGAGAGAAGTAAAAGGAAGCAAGTCGTTGTATGAGGATATCAAGGATAATAGATCAGTAAGAAAGACAGACCATGGACATATGAACAAGAGGAAAATCCACTGTTGGATGCTTTGGAGCATCGCGCGATAAGGAAGGAAAGACAGGCTGGCGAAGCCCTGAAAATGTGGGTCAAGTTGAACTAGCGTTTTAGACACCTAGGGTTTTGGTATATAGGGTTTTCACACCTAGGCTTCGGCCTAAGGCCGTCGGTGAGTGATTGTAATGTATAAATAAAGGTCTAAAGGACCTGGGATGGGTTGTTGTTGTTATTGTTGTTGTTGTTGTTGTTGTCATCTTTGTTATTGTGTGATCGAGTGAGGATTATGGTGTGAGAGAGAAGTGTTGAGTGTAGAKCCTTCTAGGATCATAAGATATCCAKATGAGTGTGAAGATCAACCCTGGAGCTGGGTATGTAGGAAGGGGAGAGAGAGAGAGGAGAAGAAAGAAGATCTGCTAGCTAAGAGCGTAGATGAGAACTGTATGCTTCATCTTAATATATTATAAGGCATRGTTCTGTGGACGTATCCCTAGAGAGAGGGCGAACCATGTATATTTTGTGTTGTGTGTGATTGATTCTCTGTTCTTTATCAATTGGTATARCATTATTGCATTACTGTGTTAGATATGATAGATAGTTCTGTGAAGTAAATATGAACTGGTAGATGATATATAACCATTGTATTGATTTTGTATTTGATCCACTTGATATCCCCTTGGTTGTAGATATATTTTTCTTGCAACCCCCCCATAGCTGCTTTGGGTGAGACTGCATCTGCTTCATAGGTGTTGCCGAAAGGGACAGTAGTTAGGGCTTGTTGGTGTGCTCTTGGAGATGAACCTTGGGTCTGCCCTTGTGCCAACAAATGGTTCTGATGCAAGGACAAGAATATTATTGAGGGAATGTCAAGGTGGTTTCCATCGAAGACAGGGATTCAGAAGTGGATAGAATACCAAGAAAAGGACTTCACTGAAGCCTAGAACAAGAACCCTAATCTTAGTACACGTGATTTCTTGGAGAGATATATCTTTACTGATATACACAAAATTTTCTTTGGAGGAATCCATTAGGAGCTATATGAGTGGCTAGCTAGGTTAACAGATACCCAATTTGTGATAAAATCTAGGCCACCTATGGTTTGGATGTCAACACTGATCAAGAAGGTCAGGAGAATTGATAACGTCATGTCAAGAGCAGTAGATCACTGATTTGATAGTACCATTGGAGGGTATATCACCAAGTTTGTTGTTGATAGAGTAGAGTCATATAGCCAAGCCGATATATATTTATTCAAGGGACTCAGAGGAAAAGTTTTACATTTTTTGAAGCTGAGGATCAAGCTGTAATTACATGAGAAGAACATCTTGAAGATATAGTATCTAGACGGACCCGAAAAGACTAATGTTCAAGAATTCGGATAGCAATAGTGACACAGAGGCTGGACATACGTGTAGTGGGAGAGTGTTCAAAGATGTTTCTCTCATGAACCTATTTAAGAAAAACTACAGGGACGAGGGTTTCTATAGTGGAGAAGAGGCATATCTGACAGATGAGGAGCATTTAGAGGAAGGGAAATTTGAAGAGGCTCACCAAGAAGAACCAAAAGCTTCAAGAATTGCGTCTATTTTAGAAGTAAGTACTATTAATCCTATTTTTGTTTCAAAAACATTAAGAAATCAGAGTAATCGGAGTCACCAGAGCACTCAGAGAACTGTCACTAGTATTTCACCACATACTCAGTCCAGAAACCTAGGGATATCTATGGAAGACAAGATGTGGTTACGCACCTTTAAGGGACATGGATTTGAAGACCCTAAACAACATTGGTTTCTCTGGGAAGTTGTGTGGAGCATTAAGAATAACATCGATGAAGTTGTCAAATGAGCGCAGTTCAATACTACCCTAAGAGATTGTGCACTGAGATGGCATATGAAATTTGTCCAAGGAGCTATGCCTAAACCGTTGAATGCCATTAAGACTTCACTAATTATTGAATTCAAGAAACCTAATTTATAATCACAGTGCATTACAGAGTTGAAAGAAATCAAGTAGAGAATAGTTGAACCGGTATGGGAGTTCAATCAGAGATTCAAGACCTTGACTGGCCATCTGAGTTTTCAAATCCCAGATGAGCAGAAAAAGGAATGGTTCATTGTTTCCCTCTTACCACACATCAGAGTTCCTCTGATGAAATAGAAGATTGCTTCACAGGCTGAGGCACTGGAGATCGCCATGAAGCTAGAATCTGCCCCTATGTGAGAATCTAGATCAGGTATGAGTCAAATCTTGAGTAAGCTAACTAGTTTGTCTCTGTAGGTCCAAGATATGAAGAAAGACAAGGGAAAATATAAAAGAGAAGACATATGGTGTGTCAGATGCAGGTCTAAAGGCCGTGACAAGGAAAATTGTCCCCTATTCCATGAATACTTGGCCTTTGGAGCTCCAAGACCCTTGAAACAAGTTACCCTACCCTGGTGCGAGGTATGTAGAAACAAACATCTCCTTGGTGAGTGCTACTACATGCAAAAATATGTTCAGACACCCACAAATTTGTATTTCATGTTTCGTAAGTCTATAGGACATGATTGTTATCACTGAAATTTCGTCCGCAAATGGTTACAGGAATCCAACATCTCCAAACAGCTATTAGTTCACCCATTGACCAAAAATTCATTTCCAAAAGGCCCAAAACTATACAATCAACAATAAAATCAGCATGCTCTAAGACTACACAGGAAGCGTGTGCACATGTGCCATTCAGAAACGCAGGAAAAAGCTCACATACACATGATGCACGACTGTGAATGCAAAAAACTGCGCATCCCTCAAAACAACGCATTTATGATATTGGTTGACCTCCCACCCACTTCTGGTTCATCTTCCAAGTTGATTTGACATCCAAATATCAGTTGAATCTAGATGGGTGGCTGGTCAAAGACCTAAGGGTGCCCTAAATAGCCCCTTGTTCAACTAAAATATGGTTGAATAATGCCTCAAAGTTATGCTATAAAAGGAATCCATGGGTGCACTACATTTTCAAGGAATTCATTTGTATTGTTATGCTGCTGATATTCTCTTAGAGGATCCTCTTTCCTCATCAAGATTATGCTAGCACCATTCAACTTAGTCATTCATATCACCTCTAGAATGAATGTTCTTTGGATTCTCTTCTCCATTTCATTCTAGTTCCTCATTTGTAAGAAGAGCTCAATATTTGGGGGTCCAAGAGCCCTCCCTTAGAGGAAGAGAGGACCCAAAGCCTCCCTTTCTCTTCGGTGTTTTATTTCCACTAATACAATCCTTTCCATTGGTGGCATGAGTCTTGTTTGTTCCTTGTTCTTATGTTCTTATGAACTATAGTTTAATTGTTTTTATCATTCTTAGTTTAATTATTTGCTTATCTTTTATGCTTTATCTTTCTAACCCTTTCCTTTACTGTTGTCTTTCCTAGCTGGCCTAAATGGGCTTGTAAGCACCATTATTTTGCTCATTTAGGTGACAAAAGAGTTGAAACAGATCGGTGACTCCACTAGGGAAAGGTATCAATTTCCTATCCCATTTGGGTTATTTTAGTTCTTCTTTTTGTTTATTTAACTTGCAAGGATCATAACCGATCCAAGCTAACCTACAAAAGGCCAAGTTCAATGATGAGCAGAGAGAATTTCATCCGAAATTTTTTTCACGACCGTGTAACAGATAGTGCGCACATGTTTTAACCCACAGGCGCGTCTCAACGAACGTGCACCAAAACCACTGTATCGCTCAACGCCTTCTGTGCACCTGCACCCATAAATCACTTTAATTTCATGCATTGGCACTCAGAGCGCCCCTATCTATTCTGAGGCTCGCACACCTGTGTAGAAAAACGCACATTGTAAGCTTTTTGTGAACTGTGGAAGGTCCATAGCCTTCGTAAAGTTGATTCCATGCATATTGTAATCTGCACCACACTTACATTCTCTCTCCATATAAAGGGAATAGTCAAAATGTAGGCACTTATGGGGTTAAAAATCATTATTTTTCCTTTTTTTCTTTCATGTTGCCACATGGTTGGCTTGCTTTGATTAAAGTTTAAGCTGGAATCATTCTACATCACATATAAAACTTGCATTGGGACTAGAAATTGGATATCAATCGTTCAGTATGCTCTTCTCTCATGCCCCAAAGTGATCTTGAGAATCAAAAAGAGGTTGAAGGAAAATTTCATCTCCCTTAAAAAAAAAAGAATTTTTAAGAGAGGACAACAGCCCCCTCGGGATTCCTCTTAGTTTATTTTTTCAAAGACATCTTAAGATTGTAATGGGCCCATACATGCCCACATGCTACAAAGATAGGATAGTGTTGAAATTTAATTTCTTAGATTAAATCACTAGGGAAGTTTTAAGGTTTTGTAACGGGCCCATACATGCCCACATGTCCACATGCTAGTTTCCTAGGGGCTTTAAAATTCTGCAAGGTTGTACCAATGACATTGTTTTAATTAGGTAATCAAGACTTGTAAGGACCAAGTGAAGTCCACATGCAGCAAGGTGACACCTAAATTATTAAAAATATTGGCACACTTTCACTTGATTCACACACAAAGTCAGTACTCACTCAGTTTCATTTCGAAACATGGAGGTTAAAGTAAGTTTCTTCCAAAGGGATTCCGAAACACCCCACCCTTTTCTTGACAAAACTCTCCACTCCCACTTAATTTCAATGAGATTGGCTCACACCCTCGATCTCTCAAACAACCACACCTAAAATATTTCTATAAATCTCACTAAGTTTTCCTCCACAATAGGTGCCAAAAGAAAGTTTTTAGTCTAGGTAGGATTTTGGGGATAGGCATCCAAATAACTCCCCATTATCTGGTTCTCACATCTTCAAACAATAGAAGTTGTCAAATAGGGAACTTTAAATCCTCCAAGTCAAGTGTTCCTAACACCATAAGGCAGGGAGATACCTGTGAAGGGTTGAAGGCCGAGGTCCGGTTGTTCTATGCATCCCTCCTTGAGGCAAAGACCTCTTGGATGGGATCCATCCAATGACTCATTTCTTAGGCCAAAAATATAAATGCCACACTTTGATCGAGGTACCTAGTGACCAAATTTTAGGAAATCTACCCAGGTGGAAATTGTGGGTTGCAATTGCACCTTGATCGGATTTTGTGTGGCTATTGGGAAATATTGCCAGCTCTTTCGGGATATGCACCCTCTACCCCTCATTATAACTGATTACTTCATACTTCAATAGTTCCTCTTCTGGTGGCTTCATACCCCACTATTGAGTGCTATTGGAAGGTCCAGTGTTGTTTGAGAGGAAGGACATTACATATTTTAGGACACGATCATTTGTTTTATTTATTCTCCCATGCAGACAAAATCCACCTACCCACTTGTATGCTTCTTTATCAATTGATTTATGTATGATGTTGTTGTGATTTCATACGATTGTGAGATGTATTGTGAAGGTCCAAGTTATACAAAGTATCTTGTTCATTAATTGCTCTCATCACCATTTTCACACATCCACCTTGCTATTTGAACATCATAGGGGACCCACAGAACCCCCGTCATTCCAGAAGCTTGCTAAATCTCCCTCCCATTCTAGGGGGAGTTCCTAGTCTTGCCAAATCATCATCCATACTTCCCCACACCCCTGTGAGTGCTACTATATTGGGATTAGATTTTCTTGGTTCCACTCTACTTGGGTCCACTTTCCAAGTTCAAACATCCCCACACTCTCCTTTCCATGGAAGTAGGGGGCCAACTTCTTCTCAAGGGGGAAGTACAAACCCACCTAGTCCCCCTCAAGGGTTAGGTACGCAAAACACTCACACTATGGCTAGAAATAATCCTCTACCACCACCTTATATGCCATACTTGGCTTCCCTCAACATACCAGATCTGACTAAACTCACCAATGATCCTATATTTCACAACCCCACATGGCCAGCAATGCCTACCAAAATGCCTTCATAGATCCACAAGTTTGAAGGAAAACTGGGATACGATCCCGCCAACCATATCATGACCTTCCACTTATGGTTCTGTTCAAACAACATCATAGATTATTCCATCCGACTGAGGTTATTTCAACACACACTCACTGACCCATCAGCTAAGTGGTATGTAGAAGAACAATCTGGGTCCCATGTGACCTTTGAATCCTTGGCCAAAGCATTCTTGACCTTCTTTCAACTACCAATTCATCATGACAATGGCCTCGAACTAATCTCGAAATTTAAACAAACCTCTGCCATGCAGATCGCTGACCACATTCATGAATGGCATCGGAGGCGTAGTCTCTACAAAGATGAAGCTACTCCACAAGAATGTCTCAATTTGTTCCTCAAATCACGTATTTCCCTCCTTGCCAAAGATGTGGCTGCCACCTTTCCCTAGTCTGAAGAAGAAGCCATTACCAAGGCCCAACAGTTTGAACTCATTTACTCACAGTTAGGGTACTTGTATATAGTACTACTTGATGCCCCGAGACCCATGCCATTCGGCCAGGACAAACTTGGGATGTCTCACTCAGTGGATGGATTGATTGGTACCACTACACACCACAATTCATATCCCCAACAACCACCAATGTATGGAACCCCTCAATATCCACCTGCATACGATGGACCCCCTTATTATAATCCTCCCCCTTACCCACAACCATACCCCTTGACCTTTCCTTTTCTCACCAGTGGAACACCGCCAACACCCACAATACGCCCCGTAGCTCAACCTAATTCTGGTACCCCCTCCACCTCTGATTACACCCTAAGCACTAGTGAAACCACCATGCCTTCTTATGAATCCAATGGATTGTTACCATAACATAATCCATACTTTCCATTTCCTAGTCCCCCCCAGCCTATTCCTTCACCATAAGGACAACCACATGCTAGGGTTAACTTTATTCAACCATCTCCCGTTCAATAATACCAAAATTTTGAACAACTGAATACAAACAATCCATCCCATCAGTTGAACAATGCCAAAAATAAATGGAAAAACTGAAACAATAATAATCTTGGACCAAGAGGAAACCAAAACCAACCCCAGCAGAACCAACCTCCAGGGGGAAACTAGAACCAGGGGAACCAGAACCCTCAAGGGGGAAATAAAAACAAATGCCAAGGAAAGAACAACAACAATTTCGGACAAACTTCCCTTGTGCCCTTTGCAATGCATATGGCCATTATAGTCACCATTTCCCCCAAATCACAAACTTCAAATGGATGAAAGAATCCGGTAATGGAACACATCCGCCAGCCCTGCCTTCCCCCCATCATGCCCCACAACAATATGTGCAGTACCCACCCTCGACCTTGTTGCAAAACCCCATATCACATCAATGGGTGATGAACACC
>JASDQU010586900.1:49463-65167 GCA_032191745.1 Picea mariana | reverse complement strand
ACTTGAGGTTTTCTTGCACTCTTCTCTTCTCTTTGCCAACTAGCCTCGAACTTGACTTGTCTAGCCAATCTCTATCATAGAATTAACTGAAAGTCCTTCTTTTACCTTACCATCATAGATTCAAGTGATACCTCCAACCTCTTGGGTTGTCACTCATGGCTCTATGTCACTTAAGATGGATTCTTGCTAGGCACCATCTCCTCTGCATTCAAAACCATGGATAGAACCATTTTCTTCTTCCTGGTTTCTTATTGATTTCTCTTTAGAAGTCATTTCAGTTTTAAATTATTCTTGACATGATATCTCCATGCTCTTGTGGAAATACCTTCACACCTTTGGAGTGCATCAACAATCCTCTACTATTCTATCTTTCCTCCTTGGAGTGTTGATATGCACCCCTATTAGCTGGATATCTATATCATAATTTCTTCTTCCACTATCTTAGGATGTTCACGGACTTGACTCCCTCCAGGAGTTTTTCCTTGTCTACTTTGCATACTTTCCACCACATATTATGCTGATATTAGTTTTCAACAACCATTATTATTTGGATTATTTTGATCCAGCTCCTACATGACCCAATTATATTTCCAGTCATGTTCTCTGAGTAACCTTGGATTAGTTAACACCAACTTCTTTCTTGAAGCAATTGGATTTAGCCTTCTGACATGCATATTCAACTTTTGTCATGCCATATTTGATGACCTTCATGCCATGGAGGGTGACCTTCCACTATGCATTATGATAGTAACAATGGAGTTGCTATCTCCAAACTATAGGAATGGACTTTGGAGATGTTGTCATTTTCTCCATGCATACTTCTCGTCCTTCTTTATCAGAATACCAACATTCTGATGTATATATCAATTTGTATAAAACAGGTCTTCCCAAACTAGAATTTTACTCGGGTTTTCCATGTTGCTTATTGGACCCAACATTTAATCCAATAACTTCTTAAAGATCTCAAATGTAAAGTGAAGAGTTGTATTTTTCCTTCTTTCTTCGATCTGTAGACACCTCTAACACTTTTTCAATTTTAAATGTAATCATTACATCCAAAAACATGCATACATCAAAATTTGTTAGCTAGAAACAAAATATACCATTTTGGTAACATAGGCAGAAATTTTATTTTATGGTCACCCGCAATCTTCTTCCAGACTTCCTATGATCCGAGATGCTCAATTCTAAATTATGACTGAATACCTAGAATCATCTTTCAAAGACCTTTCCCATGACTACTTCCTTGCTCAATTCTGAGTCCTGAGCAGAAAGTTGTTGATGTGGGACCTCCCATCCTAAAACCCTTCTATGCAGTCTTCTATTGTAACTGCATTGTAAACCCCAAAATCAGGGTGCCAAGGATCATCTTAGCTCTCAGTTTCAATCACTAACAGGATTGAATATCCACATAACCACAATTTTAATACAGAGGTGTTTGAACCTAGTTCTTCTCATATGCCCAAAGGACTTATAACTCCGACCCATGTGATCGAGGCTATGACCTCACTCAATTCTTTAGGCCCTGACCTCGTACTGAGGATTGACGGTCATGCTTGAACCAACATGGAGATATACGATCATGGATGATTGTGGAGTCCCAACTAACACGACGTTTATCTCCTTTCCTGAAATCCGCAATAGAAAATGCTCGCCTGTAGTGGAATCGATGCCAATCGTTGATCTTGTCGAATCTATAGATCGACGGTCTAGGAGGATTGTAGAGGTTAAACCCTGATAGATGTTATTTCTTCCCCCAATCTCTGCAACGTCTCTCCACCGTATATCTTACTTGTGATGATCCGACAATTAGGACTTAATCGGATGTTGATTCGACGGTCCCCCTCTGCAACTCCCAGATCTGACGACTGTTGTGAATTTTAGCTAAATTCATGCTTCGACGATCATGATCTATTCTTTCCTTAGATCGATGGCTCCTGTAGCTTCTTCCACCATGGTTGCGTGAGCTACCTTAACCTTAATAGCTATCCAAAAGTTGTCTTTCTTGTGAAGCTGATCTTTGCACAAGTGATCTTCTTCTGGAGCTGAATTTTGTTCTCAAACTCATGTTGGATCCTCTCATAAGGTGCATAGGACTTCTTTACATCTTTAGGTATAGGTCTGTATGATTCAGGACCCCACAGACTCTTTCTCTAAGCCCCCTTTGTTTTGAAATCAATTTCTGGGCACTAGCCCTTTTCTTTGGCTCCCAATCTTATGTGACCATGGGTTGTGACCAAGCACTAAGTTGATAGGTGCTTATCTGGAGCTTCAGAACTTCGGAGCTCCAGAAATTTGGAGGTTCTCTCAACTCCAAACTTCCAATCCCCTGGAGCACTGTATTGGAAAATTCGTGAAGAACGGTGGATCGACAGTCCACGACTTCCTAGTATCCAACGACTGAGATGGACTCTAGTCTACGGGTCTTTGGAAGTCCTTGGCCTCGACTGATTATACCTTAAATCCTCTGGAGTGCCAAGTCTTTGGAATACGATATCTCCTGCTGCGTGCCCCTCCTCTATCAATGGTGAGGATTTACTCTGATCTCTAGAGCTTCGAGAGTCTTCAAACTTTAACAATTCTTGACCAAGTTTAGTTGCTTGTGCAATCCATCAGAGGCCCCACCGACCATACTCGAGGGAAGTGCCACATGGTGGAATACTAGAAATGGACACGTGTCCCAATCAGGCAGGCCACACGTTTCACGTTCTAACCAGCATAATCAATCTTAAATTTTTTTCGTGTCCATGTCATCCCTGGTGACATCATCAGGCCACGTCACTTCGGGACTTCGGGCTTCAGAAGTTTTTACACTTACATTCCTCAAATCTTCCGAACTCCAGACTTCTGAGCTACTTTACCTTCTGGTGTCCACATAGTACAACTGACATCAATTAAGGTGGTGACACATGTCCCTACATGTCGGGTTACTTTTGGGCTTAACAGGGTCGTCAAAGTTCCATTCTGACTGACACGTGGTAGGACTAAGGAAGTCCACATCATCCTAGGTGACATCATTATGCCATGTCACTTCAGAATTTTGGGCTTCGACCCTTCTTTTACTTCTTAACACATAAGTTCTCTGAAGTTGCGAAGTTCGAAGGAATTCCAGGATAACCCTCATGCATCTCTTTCTAGATCTGATGGCTGGAAAAACGTTGGTCTTTCTTCTACGCAGATCTTACGGACCAACTTCAAACCTTGCAGTTCCAAACCCACAGTTACTGTAGTGTCTCTTCTCTGTTAGTTTTCTTGAACCGCTATACTTCCTAAGCTTCATAACATGGACAAGGTATTCTCTCGACGCCCTTCTGACACTTTGTACATCAAAATTCTCTGGAATTTTTACTTTGAATTCCTCGTTTGTGGCCCATCCAGGTTCCATGTAGATACCATGGGCTCTGAACTTCAATTTTGTCCATTTCAACAACAATTATTTTTCGAAAATTTTGCTTCACCTTCCACTAACATGGCTCATCCAAGATCAATGTTGAAACCATGGTATTGATACCAATTTGTAACATCCCCGACCACCAACCCTTGTTGGGTAACACTACCTAAACCATTGAATCCTTAATTTTCTCTGCTCTGATACCAAATTTCTATAACATCCTCGACCACCAACGGTCTGGCTATGTTACTCCTAGAAATAAAAATTATCATATGCATATAAATATAAACATAAACATACAACCTATCCTGTCCATACATAGATTAATGCGAAAATAACAATAATCCTACACATACAACATATACAAGCATTACTTGTCAATTATAACACATGTACATATACACAGCATGCAAATGAACATAAAATTGGTACTTATGTTTCAATAGAATACCACCAACTGTGTGCAGACCTTCCACGAACCTCCCAACCGTAGACCATGATGCTCATCATTCTCAGTAGTGGGTCACCCCCAAGTTGGGACTAAACTCCACCTGGGTAAAGGGATCCTAGAATAGGTTGAGGCTACGAAAAAACTAGACAATGCAACTGGAAGGATTCTCTCCAAGGAGCCTACTTACACCCACTACTCACAAACTCTCATTCCCCACATGCCTGTCCCACCCCAAGAAGATGTACCTTTAGTGTTCCATAGTCCATCGACTGCTCCACTTCCCTTCCAGGGCTTTAGCAACATGCCAGATTAGGAATTCTCAGAGCTCCGTAGCTGGTGTTGGACTCCCTCCAGGAGAAATCACTTCCCCAACAAACTCTCTCTCTTGGAGAGAGTTGTTCACATGCTCACAACCTACCTCTTAAACCATGGGCCTGACAACCCGCCTCTTCAACCACGGGCCTAACAACCCACCTCTTCAAACCACAGGCCTGACAACCTACTTCTTCAATCTAGCTTCAACTTAGTTCTAGTAAGACGAGGGAAACAAAAGGGCTTAGTAAGGAACATACGATTGCAGGAAGCCACACTTAGTCAAGGAATTGCATGGGCTATAATAGCCAACATTTAAGTCTCAACACGACTCAAGCAAAGTACAGGTGCGTCGGGCTTCATAGGAGTCGCACAGGATAACTCCAGTAAGACTGCAGGTTCCCAAGTTATGTGCTAGAAGCAGAGGTGATGATGGAAGCGATGGGTCAATGCGTGAATTAGTGGGTGAATCTGGAAGGATCACCCGCTTGCAGAGTCATTGGGGTTGTGAGGAAAATTCCCTACTGGTCAGGATGTGAGGATGGCGAAGGAGCACCCCCCAATGGGAAGCGAACCCCCAATGACCTAGATTTCCCAGCTATAATTGCATGCGCCCAGGTCGACACCTGTCTTCCTGCAACTACATGAGTTCCACTTAGCACTCGTTCCCTTTCCTAGTCACTTAGGACAACAACGATCATGTCCACCTTAGCCTTTAGGAAATAATAATAAAATATTATTCCCTTAGAGGTAATCCCTCTAGCTTAGCCCCTATGCCTAGACACTTAGCCCCATCCCTTACCCTACCTAGTGGAGCTTAGTCCCCCATTCTCTTTTATCATGGTCAGTCTACACGCAATGATGTAATTTTTTTTATTAATGGTTTGCATAATCACATATACAAAACGGGGTCTTGGCCTTAGCATATTAGGCTCTTTGGCCTAATCATCACCTAAGCTTCCTAGCTTATTAAAACTCAGCTCACCAGCCTAACAAACATGTTTACAATTCTGCAGGGGCTCGGCCTTGGGGTGTTACACCATCAGGTAAAGATTAAAGAGGAAGATATCAACAAGACTGCCTTCAGGACAAGGTATGGTCATTATGAGTTCACAGTGGTGCCATTTGGGTTGTCAAATGCACCAGTTGTTTTCATGTGCTTAATGAATGGTGTTTTCCGAGAATATTTAGACAAGTTTGTCATTGTTTTTATGGATGACATTTTTGTATATTCCAAGTCGGAAGAAGAGAATGAGCATCATTTGAGGATGGTGATGCAAGTGCTAAGAGAACATGAGTTGTATGCCAAATTGAGCAAGTGCTCATTTTATCAAGACAAAATTCACTATTTGGGGCATATCATATCTAAAAAAGGGATAACAGTGGACCCTGAAAATATTGAGGCCATTAAAGGGTGGAAAACACCTAAGAATGTGACATAAGTCAAATCCTTCATGGGTCTAGCTGGCTACTACAGAAGGTTCATTGCAGGGTTTTTGAGAATAGCTCACCCCATCACTTCCTTGCAAAGGAAGGGGAAGAAGTTTCAATGGACAGAAGAATGAGAAAAAAGTTTCAAGCAGTTGAAGCAACTGTTAACCAATGCTCCAATTCTGACGATCGCATATACGAATGAAGATTTTTTGGTTTGCACAGATACGTGCAAAGAAGGAATTGGTGGATTCCTTAGCCAGAATGGGTTTGTAATATGTTTCAAGTCCAGAAAATTGAAAGAGCATGAAAGGCTCTATGCCACTCATGATTTGGAATCAGTAGCCATAGTGCACACTTTGAAGAAGTGGAGGCACTACCTCATGGGAAAGAGGTTTGAGCTCAGGATAGACCATAACGGTCTAAAATATTTGTTTGATCAACCTACTTTGAATGTTAGGGAGAGTAGATGGTTGGAATTCCTCTATGAGTATGACTTTGATATCAAGCACGTCAAAGGAAAGGAGAACAAAGTGGCAGACACACTTAGCAGGAGAGTGCATGAACTGCATGCTACGACCATTAGCATGTATCAGACGGATCTCAAAGGCATCGTTTCTGAAGCTGCAAAAGCAGATTTGCAGTACATGTAATTGGTAACAAAATTGCAGCAAGGTAAAATGCAACAGAAGGTTGAGGATTATGAATTGGGATTTGATGGAATCCTTCTGTACATAAATAAAGTATATGTACCCAAATATTCTGAATTGAGAAGTGTGATTTTAAAAGAAATGCATAATGTGCTTTATGCAAGACACCCAGAATATCATAAAACAATCTCAACAGTCAAAATCCAATATTATTGGCCTGGCATGAAGAGGGAGATTGTTGATTTTATTGCTAAATGCTTGGAATGTCAAAGGGTCAAGGTTGATCATAGACACCCAGCTAGTTTACTGCAACCATTACCCATTCCTGAGTGGAAATGGGAAGTGGTAGGAATGAATTTCATCACGGGTTGCCCAAAATGAACAAGCACCAAGATGCAATCATGGTGGTGGCGGACAAGCTTACTAAAGCTGCCCATTTCATTCCTATGAAGAATAATCATGAGGAAACTAATGTTGCTGATATTTATATGAGGGAAGTAGCACGCTTGCATGGCGTACCCAGGACAATTGTGTCTGACAGAGACGCAAATTTTAAATCAAATTTCTAGAAGGGGTTATTCAAAGGGTTCAGAACAAATTTGAACTTCAACATTGCTTATCATCCTGAGTCTGATGGGAAGACAGAGAGGGTGAACCAAGTGATAGAAGATATGTTAAGAATGTGTGTGATGGAAAAACCATCTAAATGGGAATATTATCTACACTTGGTAGATTTTTCCTACAACAATGGGTATCAAGCATCACTGAAGATGAGCCTGTTTGAAGCACTTTATGGTAAAAAGTGCAACACCCCAGTAAGTTAGGACAACCCAGCTAATAGGGAAGTGGTTGGGCTAGAGTTGCTCAAGGAAATGGAAGAACAAATGCTGAAGATTAAGCATAATTTGAAGGCTTCCCAAGATAGGAAGAAAATTTATGCTGATAAGAACATAAATCACAGGGAATTTAAAGTAGGGGATCATGTATTCCTGAGAGTGAAGGCCAACATAAGCTCCCTGAAGTTGGGAAATTGTTCAAAGTTGGCAGCTCCATATTGTGGGTCATTTTAAATCATAGAGAGGATTGGTCCAGTAACATATAGGCTTAAATTGCATGCATGCATGTCTATACATAATGTATTTCATGTGTCATTGCTTAAGAAGTATGTACTTGATGCTAATCATGTTATTGACTGGAATGTGATTCAGGTGGAGAAGGAAAGTGCTTTTCAGGTGCATCCATTGCGTATATTGGATCAGAAAAGAAAGCAACTCCAGAATCGAGCCACATGGCTTGTAAAATTTCAGTGGACCCGGTACGGTCCTGAGGACGCAACATGGGAGCATGAAGATGATATGTAGGAAAAGTACCCACATCTTTTTGAAGATTTTGAAAATCTTGCTGATATTATGTAAATGAGTTTCACTGAGGACATTGCAAAAATAAGGGGAGGGGATTGTAATGCCCCAAGGCGGATCCCCTATGAAATGTAATGATGTTTGTGGGCTGGTGATCCAAGTAATTATAAGATGTTAGGCTTATGTGTTTATTAGGCCAAAGATCCTAGATGCTAAGGTCAGTGGGATTGGTTTTTGTATATGTAATTATGCAGATTATTAATAAAATACATCGTTGCGTGTAGACCAACCACAAAGAAAGAGTTATCAGGGACTAAGCTCCACTGGGTAGGAAAAGGAATGGGGTTGATAGGTTAGGAAAGAGGGGCTAAGCTTAAGGGATTAAACCAAGGGAATATTATAATGTATTCCTGAAAAGTACTAAAGTTGGGAAAATAAACCCAGTTATCCTAAGTTCCTTTGAGGAGAGGAACAAACTCCAAGTGGAGAGGAGCGTGCTCCTGGAGAGCCAAGTGTAACCCAGGAGGCATGCAAATTTATGTGGGAAGTTCCACCTTTGTTGGGGGGAGGAACCATTTTGGCCACCTTCCAGAGGAGTTTTCTCTCACGATGGCAACTCTCTAACGATTATGCAAGCTGATGATTCTCACCATTTTCCTTGCTCCCTCTCAACATTCTGACCATTTTGGCCATTTAGTTTCCCATGAGTTCATCCTCAGCATGTTGGCCATCCCTTGCAGATTTCATGCACACATTGAACACGTACGAAGACAGAGTCATTTTCACCTTTGTCAACCTTTGTAAATTGTTGAGTTGTCCCCTTCCCTTACCTGATTTTGGTGGTTGTGGATTGAAGAGGCGAGTTGTCAGGCCCATGGTTGAAGAAGCAGGTTGTCAGGCCCGTGAGAAACTCTCTCCAAGTGAGAGAGTTTGCTGGGAGGTGATTTCTCCTGGAGGGAGTCTAGTACTAGCTATGAAGCTATGAGGATTCCTGATCCGGCCTATTGTTGAAGCCCTGGAAGGGAAGTGGAGCAGCCGATGGACTGCAAAATAGTGAAGGTGCATATTCCTGAGGTGGGACAGGCATGTGGGGAATGAGAGTCTGTGAGAAGTGGGTGTAAGTAGGCTCCTTGGAGAGAATCTTTCGAGTTGCACAATGCAGTTCCCATAGCATCAACCTAGGTCTAGGATTCCTTTGTCCTGGGTGGAGTTTAGTCCCAGCTCGGGGGTGACCCATTGTTGAGCGTGATGAGCAGCATGGTCTAAGGTTGGGAGGTTCGTGGAAGGTTTGCACACAGTTGATGGTCATCTATTGAAATATAAGTACCAAATGTCTGTTGATTATATGTGGTGTAATTGTACATGTTTTATAACTTGATGAGTAATGCCTAGATATTTCATATATGTTGTATGTGTAGGCTTACAGTCAATTCAACATTAATTTGTGTATGGTTAGAATATGTCGTTTGTATGCATATAGTGTCATAATGTTTTAATGTTATTTCTGCATGAATAGAATGTTGTAACTTTTTATTGCGTTAGATATGCATGCATATAAATTTACAAAATGGTATTAGAGCTAAGAGAGGCATCCTGTAGTGACGTTGCTCGACCTGTTGGTGGCTGGGGACACTACATTTGTACGATAGAAATGCAGTTAGCATGTGACATATGTCACCCACTTGATTGGGCCACGTGTTGTCTTCGTGTGTCCCACCACGTGGCACTGTCGGTGGTGGCACAAGGTAGTTAATATTAGCGAAGAAGTTAGCTGGATCGGGCCCGCATTAACTTTGATCACGATCTATCAAGATCGATGGCTGGGCAACATTGCAGAGATAAAAGTTGCACGAAAGATAATTATACAAGGAAGTCCTGTAATCCAAACCACGATTTCCCAGAAGGGGTATGTGTCGTCATGGGGACAATTGCGGGACGATCGACGGGTTACTCCAAAACCGTCGACCCATGTCCCCACAATTTGAAAAGTATAAAGTTTGATGTGATGTTTTCATTATTTATTAGTTCAAGCATGGAAACCGTTGGCCCCAATGGACGCATGGCACTAGATCATGAAGTCCGGAGACTTGACACTCTGGAATAAATGGCTCATGATGGAATGGGAGGAAGAAACCCCCAAAGTTTTGTAACGTTGAAGTAAAGTGACACAATGACATCACCGGGGTGACGTGGAAGTATGCGGAGACTCACGGTTCAGAAGTTTTGGGATGTGAAAAGTTGAAATCCTATGAAGTCCCAGAGCGCTGAAGCTCCGAAGTCCCGGAAGCCCCGAAGCTCCGAAGTCCCGGAGCCCCGAAGCCTAGAGTTCCATAGCGAGTGCATTCATTGGATGCTGGGAGACGTGGACCGTTGAACCACCCTACTTCGTGATTTTACCAATCCGACACTCTGAGATATTTGTTGTGATGTGCTTTGAAATCTGCCGAAGCAGGAGTCCCTGAAGCTCTTATCCATCGTAGATATGTGCAAGGAAGGTGGACTGTAGATCCGCCGTTCTTCATGCGTTCTACAATTTGTTGTTCTGTGATGATGGGACATGTGGAGAAAGGGAAACCTCCGAAGTTCGGAGCCCAAAGTTTTAGAGGTCCAGATAAGTGCCCAAATCATAAGCATTGGGTCACAGTCGTGGTCACATATGAGCCAAGGGCTGAATAAAAGGGGCTAGCATCCAAAATTTGTTGCAGAACAGAACTGGGCTTAGAGATTGAAGCCCGAGGGATTCTTGACTAACCAAGACCTACAAAAAATGGGATCTGATATTGTTTTTGTTGAATCAGATTGGTTTATTCTAGAAAATTATTAAAGTCTGATAGCCTGACAAAACTCGATTGACTACACATTTTGCAGATTTAATGATTGTTAGAACCGAACCGAATTGCCGCATAGTGTAGAGAAATGGGGAAGGAAAATTGTGCTTATAGTTCGGAAAATGAAGTCAGAGGAATGGATGCCCATTTAGGAGTTGAAGGATCAAACTCCAATGGGCATGGAGAAGAGATAGATAAATAATAAAACATGATGAAAATCATTGAAGAGTTGCAGAAAGATGTCCAGACTCATCAAGAAGATAACAAAAAGCTCATGAAAGCCAAGGAGCAACAGGGAGAATTCAACATAAAGTTGATGCAGAGCCTAGAAAGAATAAAAAAGAAATTGGATAAGGAGAGTGGCTCAAGCAAATCAGGGATCACAAAAGAACAAAAAGTAATAGCGGACATCACCAACACTCCTCGAGGAATTCCAATAAGAGAGCACACAACAACTCAAGTCCATCCCCTGTTTGGAAGCATAAGAGGTCTGGGGTGGATGATCTATGTGGGGAAATGAAAAAAATCAAACCTCCTACATTTGATAGTGAGCATAAGAAGGATGAAGATGCAGAAACATGGATGATAGGCATGAGGAACTACTTCCAATTGCATAACTATTCTTCTCATGCAGAGGGAAGAATTTCCATATACCAACTTAAAGGAAAAGCATCCATGTGGTGGGATCAACTGGTGCAAGTACAACACCTCAGGGAGAAAAATGTGACTTGGAAGGATTTCAAGAGGCATTTTGAGAAGAAATACCTGACCAAGAGGTATTATGATAGAAAGATGAAAGAGTTCTTTGAACTTAAACTGGGTAGCATGGCTATTGATGAATATGAAAGGAGATTCTTAGAGTTGTTGAAGTATGTCTCCTTCATCGAGGATGAGACAATGAAGATTCAGAGGTACCTGAGTGGGCTGCCATCTTTCATCAGTGATAAAATCCAATATGATGACCCCAAGACTCTGGAAAAAACGATAAGGAGAGTAGAATGCTTATATTATCAGGAAAAAGGAAAGCCTACTTTCCAGAAGGCTTGGGATGACAAGAAGAAGTTCAAGAAGGAGCAAAGGCAGAAGGGAAACACGCATCCATTTTTCAGAAACAGTCCTCAAGGACAACCATCTTTTAGAGAGCATTGAATGGCTGAGGTAGGAGGGAAAAGGTCAAGGCAGACACCCATTCAATGTTGGGGTTGTAAAGGAGACCACAAGTATAGAGATTGTCCTCACAAAAGTGACAAGGTAAGATATGTCCACAATGTTCAGCGAGCTGAAATAGTGGGGGACATGGGCATACATATACCAAGGATCTATGCAGCCTTGGACTACAAGAAAGCTGATTTTCAATCACACATGATTGAAGTTGAAGGTATGATCAATAACCATGCATTTACTATTTTAATTGATTTGGGGGCTAGTCATAGCTATATAGACCCTAAGGTAGTGGAAATATTTCTTTTGCCAAGAAGCAAGCATGGTAAATCTTTTCTGGTACAGATGGCTACATGATCCAAGAGGAAAGTTGTTGAGTTGGTTAAATCATGTCCAATGGGCATGAATGGAATGTGTACCAAGGCAGATTTGAACATCTTGTCGTTGAGATCATATGATTTCCTAATTGGTATGGATTGGTTGGACCAACACCATGCCATATTAGACTGCCATAACAAGGCATTCACTTGCTTGGATGAGGAAGGAAATCGAAAAACAGTCCAAGGAATTCCAAGGGCATTTACTGTTGGGGAAATCATGACAATGCAGCTGAAGAAGTGCTACAGGAAAGGCTTATTGATATTATGGTAGGTTCAGGAGGTATGAACCTCTATTGTGACCTTTGACAAGGTTAGAATGTTTCAGAAGGAAGCAAAGAAATGAAGGAAACCCTAGATGAGATGTCGGTTGAAGATAGATAATTAATATGAATTAATTAGTACCCAGAGAGAGAAGTTGGCCCAGGCAAGTCTGCCATGAATACTATAAATACAGGGTGCCAGTCTCTCATTTGACACACTCTCAGAATCACAGAAAGCCAGTTTCTGCACACTGCAGTCTAGCAGTCTTGTGCGCAAGTCTTGGGGAAGGTGCTACGCCAGTTTTGGGTGAGCCTATTTGATCATCTTGGTTACTTCTTAATTGGTGCATTAGCCTTGCTTGACTATTGGATTGCTACCAGAATTCTTCTCTCTATCAAGGTCAAGGTGCTCAGAGGGTGGCTTCGACCTATAGTTGGGTGACAAGGGTATTGTCAATGGTAAAATGAGCACAATCCTTCATATTCTAACAGGTTATGGGCCCGCACCTCCTTCATTCAGTCTAACTGCTGGAAGGAAACATAGCCATTAGGATATTGAGCTCGCTGAGGAACTCTCGCTAGGGTTGCTAGCAAGAGCAACTTCCAAGACACTGCCGCTAGGGTTACTAGCAAAAGCAGTTGCAGAAACCCTAATTCTCAGATCCGACACCTTGTGATGGAGCATCTCGCTCAAGGAGAAGATATTCAGATGTGCCTAGTTCAACACACCTTTTGGCTCTCTCAGAAGACAGAAATGTCAGAGTTGAAGTTTTGGATCAAGGAATGACCAGTTACCAGTCAACTGAAGACATGAGTGAAACAATCAATCTTCTACATTACTCAGCACTCACCGGAACTATTGAAGATGACATGTGGATAATTGATAGTGAAGCTTCTAGGCACATGACGGGAGATCAATCCAGACTCAAATGAGAAGAAGACATCATACAAGTTAGAGCTTGGAGACAAAAGCACTTATCTAGTCGAAGGATTTGGACAAGCCTCCGTCAAGTTGAAATCAGGTAACAATGTTCACTTAAGAAATGTTTTATATGTACCTGATTTAGAAAAGAATCTTGTATCCATATCTTGCCTAGAAGACAAGGGAAACATAATAGCTTTCATGGATGGAAAAGTGTTATCGTGGCATAAATACTCCAGCATAGAGAATTCTAGGGTTATTAGAAGTTGTGAATGAAATCTATATAGAATACTAGAATAAAATGAAGAAGCTCTCGTACATGATGAAGTCAATCCCAATGAACTTTGGCATAGAAGGTACGCTCATATTAATTATCAAGCATTACCTTTTCTCAAAAAGATGGTTGAAGGAATACCAGAATTGTAGTCTACACATGAAGGAATCTGCAAAGGTTGCGCTCTTGGAAAGAATATCAAGAAACCATTTCCAAGCAACAACAATAGATCTAAAGAGATTATAGATCTGATACACTCAGATGTTTGTCGTTCAATGCCAGTTAAATCTCTAGGAGGATCTATATACTATGTAATCTTCACAGATGACTATTCAAGAAAGACTTGGCTATATCTATTGAAGACAAAAGATGAAGTATTTAACAAGTTTCAAGAATTCAAAGCAGAGATAGAGAACCTCACAAAGAAGAAGATCAAGACCTTAAGAACAGATAATGGAGGAGAATATACATCAAAGGAATTCGTTGCATTATGCAAATAGACAGGAATTAGGAGGGAGCTGACTGTTCCTCATAATCCTCAACAAAATGGTGTAGCAAAAAGAAAGAATAGAACTATCAAAGAAACCGTAAAAGCACTACTAAATGATCAAGGTCTATCCATGTTCTTATGGGGAGAAGCAACCATGACAACAATATATGTGCAGAACATAAGTCCTCACCGCATACTAAAGGACATGACTCCAGAAGAAGATTTCTCAGGTAAGAAACCTAATGTGGAAAACCTAAGAATATTTGGATGTGCTGTTTACTCTCACATTCCCAAGGATAAAAGGAATAAACTAGAACCCTCAGGAAAGAAAGGGATATTCGTGGGATACAGTGATTCATCCAAGGCTTATAGAATATATATTCTAGAACAACACAAGATCGAAGTCAGCAGAGACGTAACATTCAATGAAAATATGGCTTTCAAGAAATCCATAGAAGAAACTATAGAAGACGAAAGTCATATGTACAGTTTGGAGGGAGATCTTTCATACCTTTAGAGATCCACCCTACAATATGGAGTGAAAAAGCCAAAATAAATGATTTGCAGCCTTTATGAAATAGATTCTTGAACCTTTTTCACACTCATGGATCATCCAAGGCACATTAGCATGGCGTACTCCTCCTGTTTGTTCGAACCGGGGTTTGGGAGTGACTCTATAAGCACTGGAACATATCAACTTGTCGAACGATCCCCATATGCTTTCTAGATCGTGTAGTATATACATGCCATTCCCTCCTTTCCAAAGAGATTGAAGAACCTAATGATGAAAGCACATAAAATGAAAATGAAGAAAAGCAACAACCCGATCATCCTATGGAACCATGTGAAAACATTGATTCAAATATCGTACCTAAGACCAAGAAACGACCAGCTTGGCTTGAAGCTACCTTACAAGATGCAGAAAAACTCAAGGTTCCAGAAGGAACATTCAGAAAAATTAAGAGGCCTAAAAGATTCTCAAGTTATGCAACATATATGATGAAACTTCTAGATGAAGAACCTACCACATTTGAAGAAGCAGTTCAAAAGGGACAATGGAAAGAAGCTACGATGGAAGAACAACAATCCATTATGAAAAATGATGTATGGGAAATTGTACCTAGACCTAAAGAAAAATCAGTGGTAACTTCAAAATGGGTATATAAGATCAAACATGCAGCAAATGGAAGCGTGGACAAATATAAGGCAAGATTCGTAGCTAGAGGGTTCTTCTAGAAGGAGGGAGAAGATTATGATGAAACCTTTTCTCCGGTTGCTATATATACTTCCATTAAAGCTATCATATCTCTTGCCGCTTCCATGGGATGGAACTTACATCAGACGGATGTAAAGACAACTTTCCTCAATGGAGAAATTGAAGAAGTATATATTGAACAACCTCAAGGGTTTGACGTACATTCCAGAGACACTCACATTTGCAGATTAAAGAAATCCCTATATGGACTCAAGAAAGCTCCAAGGGCTTGGTATACCAGAATGGATAGCTATCTAATGAGACTTGGTTTCTCCAAGAGTCATGCAGATCCAAACCTTTACTACAAAGTCGTGGACAATGCATCTGTAATTCTACTACTATATGTTGACGATCTATTCATAACAGGTGAAGAGTCTCTCATCATCCAGTGCAAGAAGGTACTAGCTTCTGAATTTGATATGAAAGATCTAGGTCTCATGCATTATTACTTGGGACTAGAAGTATGGAAAAAGTGTGGTGAAGTATTTTTTGGACAAGGAAAGTATGGAATAAAGATCCTTCAGAAGTTTGGAATGATGGA
>JASDQU010586900.1:29150-49363 GCA_032191745.1 Picea mariana | reverse complement strand
TTCCAGAATCGACCATAATACATTGTGATAATCAAAGTTGTATAAGATTATCAAAACATCCCGTGTTTCATGAAAGGTCGAAACACATTGAGATCAAATACTACTTTATTCGAGATAAAGTCTAGGAAGGAGAGGTAAAGCTCGAGTATATCCCCACTGATGAGCACACAATAGACATCCTGACAAAACCTCTATCCAGAATAAAGTTTGCATATTTTCGAGAGAAGATGGGGATTGTGGAAATAACTCCCTTAGATGAAAGGGAAGAAATGACTCTCTAGGTTGGGAGGGAGCACTGAAAATATTATTGAAGACATTTATTTTCGAGATTGAAAAATAGTCCAGCTTGGGCAGATTCTTTCCTGTTCGGAAAGTGGATTGAGATTCCTGATGGACAACGATTTCCCATTGTGGTTAACATGGGAAATAGTCCAGATTGCTGATGTATCATAGACATCGACGTCCCATTGTGGTTAACATAGGGAGTGGTCTAGGGCAGTCTCTCTTGTTGAGGGTTACTCAAGAAGATTGGCCCGCCTCACCGAACAATGATTTCTCATTGTGGTTAACATGAGGAATGGTCCATTTTGGAGGTTGATATAGGACAATCTTTTCCTCTTGTGGTTAACAGAGGAAATGGTCCAGACAATCATTCCTTAGGGTGTATTCATTCTCTCAAGGTTGCACTTTGTTTAGTGCTGGAGGAATGGCCTAGGGTGGGGAATGGTCCAGGCTCAACAATCAGGGGCATGCATCCCTTAGAGAAGATTCATTCTCTCCAGGTTACACTTTTTTTAGTGTCGGAGGAATGGCCCAGGGCGAGGAATGGTCCAGGCTCATAAATCAGAACAATCATTCTTCCTTGCTTGAGAAGAATAAGCCATGACAGATATTCTTTCATATCTTATAGATGTGAGTGAAATATTGGCCCAGATGATTCAATTTATTTTAACAATATTTTTTGTGCAGGCCGATATCAGATGATTGTTATGGAGACTGCCCGTCTCCAGAAAGTAGAAATATACTACTATGGTGGATTTGTTCCATTGTTTGTGACTATGTGTCATGGCTTGAGTAGTTGCGTACTACCATGGATAAACACAGTTGTGTTCTATCAATTGATATTGTACCAGTTGTCATGGAAATTATTCAGTTGAATAATAATGACGGTGCTCGTGATACTACCAGTTGAATGGTCTGTTTGTGCTCAAGACCATTATTAGTTATACCTCCCTAGCTAGAAGGGAGTGTTGATATTATGGTAGCTTCGGGAGGTATGAACCTCTATTATGACCTTTGACAGGATTAGAATGTTCTGGAAGGAAGCAAAGAAATGAAGGAAACCCTAGACGAGATGTCCGCTGAAGATAGATAATTAATATGAATTAATTAGTACCTAGAGAGAGAAGTCAGCCCAGGAAGGTCTGCCAAGAATATTATAAATACAGGGTGCCAGTCTCTCATTTGACACACTCTCAGAATCACATAAAGACAATTTCTACGCACTGCAATCTAGCAGTCTTATGTGCAAGTCCTGGGGAAGGTGCTGCGCCAGTTTTGGGTGAGACTATTTGATCATATTGGTTGCTTCTTGCTTGGTGAATTAGACTTTCTTGGCTATTGGATTGCTACCAGGATTCTTCTCTCTATCAAGATCAAGGTGCTCGGAGGGTGGCTTCGGCCTATGGTTGGGTGATCAGGGTATTGTCAATGGTAAAACGAGCACAATCCTTCATATTCGAACAAGGCTGTCAAATATTTGCAGCCCATATGGAGGAAACATATAAGGATAAGGTGCCAAATATGGAGGATCATGCAGTCCTTGAAGATTTTGAGGATGTGTTCAAGGAGGTACCAGGACTACCTCCAAAGAGAGACATTGATTTCTCTATTAATTTGATGCCTGGAGCAACTCCAGTATCAAAGATTCCTTACATAATGAGTAAACCAGAGCTAAAGGAATTCCAAGTGCAGCTTGAAGAACTTCTAAAGAAGGGGTATATACACCCAAGTCTGTCACCTTGGGGTGCCCTAGTCTTGTTCGTGAAGAAAGATGGGACATTGAGACTGTGCATCGATTTCAGACAGTGGACCAAAGTAACTATAAAGAAAAAGTATCCTCTGCCGAGGATTGATGATCTCTTTGATCAATTGAAAGATGCAAAGATATTTTCCAAGATAGATCTCTGGTCAGGATACCATCAGGTAAGGATTAAAGAGGAAGATATCAACAAGACCGCCTTCAAGACAAGGTATGGTCATTATGAGTTCACAATGGTGCCATTTGGGTTGTCAAATGCACCGGTTGTTTTCATGTGCTTAATGAATGGTGTTTTCCAGAAATATTTAGAGAAGTTTGTCATTGTTTTTCTGGATGACATTCTTGTATATTCCAAGTTGGAAGAAGAGCATGAGCATCATTTGAGGATGGTGTTGCAAGTGCTAAGAGAACATCATATGTATGCCAAATTGAACAAGTGCTCATTTTATCAAAATAAAATTCACTATTTGGGGCATATCATATCTGAAGAAGGGATAAAAATGGACCCTGAAAAGATTGAAGCCATTAAAGGGTGGACAACACCTAAGAATGTGACAGAAGTCAAATCCTTCATGGGTCTAGATAGCTACTATAGAAGGTTCATTGCAGGGTTTTCGAGAATAGCTCACCCCATCACTTCCTTGAAAAAGAAGGGGAAGAAGTTTCAATGGACAGAAGAATGTGAAAATATTTTCTAGCAATCAAAGCAACTATTAACCAGTACTCCAATTTTGAAGATCACAGATCTGAATGAAGATTTCGTGGTTTGCACAGATGCGTGCAAAGAAGGACTTGGTGGAGTCCTTAGCCATAATGGGTGTGTAATATGTTTTGAGTCCAGAAAATTGAAAGAGCATGAAAGGCTCTATGCCACTCATGATTTGGAATTGGCATCCATAGTGCACGCTTTGAAGAAGTGGAGGCACTACCTCATGAGAATTAGGTTTGAGCAAAGGATAGACCATAACGGTCTGAAATATTTGTTTGATCAACCTACTTTGAATGATAGGCAGAGTAGATGGTTGGAATTCCTCTGTGAGTATGACTTTGATATCAAGCGCGTCAAAGGAAAGGAGAACAAAGTAGCTGACTCACTCAGCAGGAGAGTGTATGCATTGCATGCTACAACCATTAGCATGTATCAGACGGATCTCAAAGGCAGAATTTCTGAAGCTACAAAAGAAAATTTACAGTACATGGAATTGGTAACGAAATTGAAGCAAGGTAAAATGCAGTAGAAGGTTGAGGATTATGAATTGGGATTTGATGGAATCCTTCCGTACAGAAACATAGTCTTTGTACCCAACTCTTCTGATGTTAGGAGTGCAATTTTTAAAGAAATGCATAATGTGCCTTATGAAGGACACCCAAGATATCAGAAAACAATCTCAACAGTCAAAAGCCAATATTATTGGCCAGGCATGAAGAGGGAGATTGCTGATTTTATTGTTAAATGCTTGGAATGTCAAAGGTTCAAGGCTGAGCATAGACACCTAGCTGGTTTACTACAACCATTACCCATTTCTCAGTGGAAATGGGAAGTGGTAACAATGAATTTCATCAGGGGATTTCCGAGAACAAACAAGCAACATGATGCAATCATGGTGGTGGTCGACAATCTTACTAAAGTTGCCTATTTCATTACTATGAAGACTACTCATAAGGAAACTAAAGTTGTTGATATTTATATGAGGGAAGTAGCATGCTTGCATGGTGTACCCAAGACAATTGTGTCTGACAGAGACCCAAAGTTTACATCAAATTTCTGGAAGGGGTTATTCAAAGGGTTCAGAACAAATCTGAACTTCAACACTGCTTATCATCCTGAGTCTGATGGGCAGACAGAGAGGGTGAACCAAGTGATAGAAGATATGTTAAGAATGTATGTGATGGAAAAACCATCTAAATGGGAAGATTATCTACACTTGGTAGAAATTGCCTACAACAATGGGTATCAAGCATCACTGAAGATGAGCTCGTTTGAATCACTTTATGGTAGAAAGTGCAACACCCTAGTAAGCTGGGACAACCCAGCTGATAGGGCAGTGGTTGGGCCAGAGTTGCTCAAGGATGTGGAAGAAAAAATGTTGAATATTAAGCATAATTTGAAGGCTTCCCAAGATAGGTAGAAAAGTTATGCTGATAAGAACACAACTCAGAGGGAATTTAAAGTAGAGGATCATGTAATCTCGAGAGTGAAGGCCAACAAAAGCTCCCTGAAGTTGGGAAATTGTTCAAAGTTGGCAGTTCGATATTGTGGGCCGTTTCAAATCCTAGAGAAGATTGGTCTAGTAGCATATAGGCTTGCATTGCATGCATGCATGTCTATACATAATGTATTTCATGTGTCATTGATTAAGAAGTATGTACCTGATGCTAATCATGTTATTGATTGGAATGTGATTTAGGTGGAATAGGAAAGCACTTTTCAGGTGCATCCGGTGTGTATACTGAATCAGAAAAGCAAGCAACTCCAGAATCGATCCATAGGGCTTGTAAAAGTTTAGTGGACTTGGTACGATCCCGAGGACGCAACATGGGAGCATGAAGATGCTATGTGGGTAGAGTACCCACATCTTTTTAAAGATTTTGAAAATCTTGCTGATATTATGTAAATGAGTTGCACTGAGGATAGTGCAAAAATAACTGGAGGGGATTGTAATACCCCAAGGCTGAGCCACTGTGAAATGTAATAATGTTTGTAGGCTGGTGAGCCAAGTAATTATAAGCTGGTAGGATTATGTGTTTATTAGGCCGAAGAGCCTAGGTGCTAAGGTGAGTGGGCCTGATTTTTGTATATGTAATTATGCAGATTATTAATAAAATGCATCGTTGCGTGTAGATCGACCATGAAGAAAGAGTTATAGGGGACTAAAATCCACTGAGTATGGAAAGGAATGGGGCCGAGAGTGTAGGAAAGAGGGGCTAAGCTTGAGGGATTAACCAAAGGGAATATTATAATGTATTCCTGAAAAGTACTCAAGTTAAGAAAATAAACCTAGTTATCCTAAGTTCCTTCGAGGAGAGGAAGAAACTCCAAGTGGAGAGGAGCGTGCTCCTGGAGAGCCAAGTGTCACCTAGGACACATGCATATTTATGTGGGATGTTCCACCTTTGTTGGGGGGAGGAACCATTCTGGCCACCTTTCGGAGGAGTTCGCTCTCACGATGGCAGATCTCTCACGATTCTGCAAGCTGACAATTCTCACCATTTCCCTTGCTCACTCTCAACATTCTGACCTGTCTGGCCATTTAGTTTCCCACGAGTTCATCCTCAACATGTTTCCCATCCTTTGTGCAGTTCATGGACGCACTGAACAAATACACAACCAGAGTAATTTTTTCCTTTGTGAACCTCTGTAAATTGTTGAGTCGTCCCCTTTCCTTACCCAATTTTGGTCGTTGTGGATTGAAGAGGCGGGTTGTCAGGCCCGTGCTTGAAGAAGCAGGTTGTCAGGTCTATGAGCAACTCTCTCCATGTGAGAGAGTTTGTTGGGAAGTGATTTCTCTTGGAGGGAGTCCAGTACCAGCTACGAAGCTCTGAGAATTCCTGATCCGACCTATTGCTGAAGCCCTGGAAAGGAAGTAGAGCAGTTGATGGACTGTGGAACATTGAAGGTCCTTATTCCGAAGGTGGGATAGGCATGTGGTGAATGAGAGCCCGTGAGCAGTGGGTGTAAGTAGGTTCCTTGGAAAGAATCCTTCCAGTTGCACATTACAGTTCTCGTAGCCTCAACCTAGGTCTAGGATTCCTTTTTCCCTGGGTGGAGTTTAGTCCTAGCTCGGGGGTGACCCACTACTGAGTGTGATGAGAAGCGTGGTCTAAGGTTGGGAGGTTCATGGAAGGTCTACACACAGTTGGTGGTCATCTATTGAAAGATAAGTACCAAATCTCTGTTGATTGTATGTGGTGTAATTGTACATGTTTTATAACTTGATGAGTAATGCCTAGATATATCATATATGTTGTACGTGTAGGCTTACTGTTAATTACACATTAATCAGTGTATGGTTAGAATATGTCATCTGTATTCATATAGTGTCATAATGTTTTAACTTTTAATGTTATTTCCGCATGAATAAGTAGCAAGAACAAAATGTTATAACTGTTAATTACATTAGATATGCATGCATATAAATTCACAAAATGGTATCAGAGCTAAGAGAGACGTCATGTCGTGACGTTGCCCAACCTGTTGGTGGCTGGGGAAATTACATATGTATGATAGAAATGTAGTTAGAATGTGATATATGTCACTCGCCTTATTGGGCCAGGGGTTGGCTTCGTGTGTTCTGCCACGTTGTGCTCCCGATGGTTGCACAAGGTAGTTAAGCTTAGCGAAGAAGTTAGATGGATCGGGCCCACATTCACTTTGATCACGATCTATCAAGATCGATGGCCAGGTGGCATTGCGGAGATCGAAGTTGCACATAAGATATTTCTACAAGGTTGTCTCGCAATCCAAACCATGGTTTCCCAAAGGGGGTATGTGTCAGCGTGGGGACAATTTCGGGACGATCAACAGGTTACTCCAAAATTGTCGACCCATGTCCCCGCAATTTAAAAAGTATAAAGTTTCATGTGACGTTTTCAGTATTCATTAGTTCAAGCATGAAAACCATGGGCCCCAATGGATGCGTGGAGCCAGATCATGAAGTCTGAAGACTTGACACTCTAGAAGAAAGGGCTCATGATGGAATGGGAGGAAGAAACCCCTGAAGTTCCATAACGTCGAAGTAGAGTGATGCGATGATATCATCGGGGTGACATGGAAGTATGCAGAGACTCACGGTTTGGGAGTTTTGGGATTTGCAAAGGTGTAATCCTCCGAAGTCTCGGAACCCCGAAGATTTGAAGTCCCGGAGCCTTGAAGCCTGGAGTTCCATAGCAAGTATCAACCATTGGATGCTGGGAGACGTGGACCGTTGATCCACCCTACTTCGTGAGTTCAACAATCTGACACTCCGATATATTTGTTGTTATGTGCTTTGAAATCCATCGAAGCTCAAGTCCTCGAAGCTCCTATCCATCGTAGATCTGTGCAAGGAAGATGGACCGTAGATTCGTCATTTTTCACGCGTTCTACAATTTGTTATTTTGTAATGTTGGGATGTGTGGAGAAAGGGAAACCTTCAAATCCCGGAGCCCAAAGTTTCAGAGCTCTGGATAAGTGCCCAAATCATAAGTGCTGGGTCATAGCCGTGGTCACATGCGAACCAAGGGTTGAAGAAAAGGGGCTAGCGCCCGAAATGTGTTGCAGAACAGAATTGGGTTTAGAGATTGAAGCCCGAGGGGTTCTTGACCAACCAAGACCTGCATAAAATGGAATTTGATATTGTTTTTGTTGAATCAGATTGGTTTATTCTGGAAAATTATTAAAGTCTGATAGCTTGACAAAACTCGGTTGACTGCACATTTTGCAAAGTTAATGATTGTCAGAATAGAACCGAATTGCCGCATAATGCAGAGAAATGGGGAAGGCATATTGTGCTTACAGTTCAGAAAATGAATTTAGAGGAATGGATTTCCATTTAGGAGTTGAAGGATCGAAGTCTAATAGGCATGGAGAAGAGATCGATAAAGAAGGAAACATGATAAAAATCATTGAAAAGTTGCAGAAAGATGTCCAGACTCATTGAGGAGATAACAAAAATCTCATGAAATCCAGGGAGCAACAAGGAGAATTCAACATAAAATTGATGCAGAGCCTGGAGACAATAAAAAATAAATTAGATAAGAAGAGTGGCTCAGGAAAACTGGTGAGTCACAAAAGAACAAAAAGTTATAGCAGACATCACCAACACTCCCCGAGGCATTCCAATAAGAGAGCACATAGAAACTCAAGTCCATCCCCTATTAGGAAGCATAAGAGGTCTGGTCTGGATGAGCTACAAGGGGAAATGAAAAAAATCAAACCTCTTACATTTGATGGTGAGCACAAGAAGGACGAAGATGCAAAGACATGGATGCTAGGCATGAGGAAGTACTTCCAATTGCATAACTATTCTTCTCATGTAAAAGGAAGAATTTCTATATACCGACTTAAAGGAAAAACATCCATGTGGTGGGATCATCTGGTGCAAGTACAACACCTCAGGGATAAAAATGTGACTTGGAAGGATTTCAAGAGGCATTTTGAGAAGAAATACATGACCAAGAGGTATTATGACAGAAAGATGAAAGAGTTCTTTGAACTTAAACTGGGCAGAATGGATATTGATGAATATGAACGAAGATTATTAGAGTTATTGAAGTAAGTCTCCTTCATCAAGGATGAAACAATGAAGATTCAGAGGTACATGAGTGGGCTGCCATCTTTCATCAGTGATAAAATCCAATATGATGACCCCAAGACTCTGGAAGAAATGATAAGGAGAGAAAAATGATTATATGATCAACAAAAAGGAAATCTTACTTTCCAGAAGGCTTGGGAGGACAAGAAGAAGTTCAAGAAGGAACAGAGGCAGAAGGGAAACAAGCCTCCATTTTTTAGAAACAATCCTCAAGGAAAACCATCTTTTAGAGAGCATTTAATGGCTAAGGTAGGAGGGCAAAGGTCAAGGCAGGCACCCATTCAATGTTGGGGTTGTAAAGGAGACCACAAGTATAGATATTTTCCTCATAAAAGTGACAAGGTAAGATCTGTCCACAATGTTCAATGAGCTGAAACAGTGGGGGACATGGGCAGAAATATATCAAGGATCTATGCATCCCTGGACAACAAGCAAGGTGAGTTTCAATTACACATGATTGAAGTTGAAGGTATGGTCAATATCCACGCCTTTACTATTTTAATTGATTCATGGGCTAGTCATAGCTATATAGACCCTAAGGTAGTGGAAATATTTCTTTTTCCAAGAAGCAAGCATTGAAAATCTTGGCTAGTACAGTTGGCTACATGAGCCAAGAGGAAATTTGTTGAGTTGGTTAAATCATGTCCAATTGGCATGAATGGACTGTGTACCAAGGAAGATTTGAACATCTTGTCGTTGGGATCATATGATTGCCTAAATGGTATGGATTGGTTGGAATGACACCATGCCATATTAGACTGCCATAACAAGGCATTCACTTGCTTGGATGAGGAAAGAAATTGGAAAACAATCCAAGGAATTCCCAGGGCAGTTACTGTCCAGGAAATCTCAACGATGCAGCTAAAGAAGTGCTTCAGGAAAGGCTGTCAAATATTTGCAGCCCATATGGAGGAAGAATCTAAGGATAAGGTGCCAAATCTGGAGGATCATGTAGTCCTGCAAGATTTTGAGGATGTGTTCAAGGAGGTACCAGGACTACCTCCAAATAGAGGTATTGATTTCTCTATTAATTTGATGCCTAGAGAAGCTCCAATATCAAAGACTCCTTACAAAATGAGTACACTAGAGCCGAAGGAATTGAAAATGCAGCTTGAAGAAATTATGAAGAAGGGGCATATACACCCAAGTGTGTCACCTTGGGGTGCCCCAGTCTTGTTCATGAAGAAGAAAGATGGGACATTGAGATCGTGCATCGACTTCAGACAATTGAAGAAAGTAACTATAAAGAACAAGTATCCTCTGCCAAGGATTGATGATCTCTTTGATTAATTGAAGGATGCAAAGATATTTTCCAAGATATATCTCAGGTCAGGATACCATCAGGTAAGGTTTAAAGAGGAAGATATCAGCAAGACCTCCTTTAGGACAAGGTATGGTCATTATGAGTTGACAGTGGTGCCATTTGGGTTGTCAAATGCACAAGATGTTTTCATGTTCTTAATGAATGGTGTTTTCCGGAAATATTTAGACAAGTTTGTCATTGTTTTTCTAGATGACATTCTTGTATATTCCAAGTCAGAAGAAGAGCATGAGCATTATTTGAGGATGGTGTTGCAACTACCTAGAGAACATCAGTTGTATGTCAAATTGAGCAAGTGCTCATTTTATCAAACAAAATTCACTATTTGGGGCATATCATATTTAAATAAGGGATATTAGTGGACCCTGAAAAGATTGAGGTCATTAAAGGGTGGAGAACACCTAAGAATGTGACAGAAGTCAGATCCTTCATGGGTCTAGCTAGCTACTACAGAAGGTTCATTGCAGGGTTTTCGAGAGTAGCTCACCCCATAACTTCCTTGCAAAGGAAGGGGAAGAAGTTTCAATGGACAGAAGAATGTGAAAAGTTTTTCCAGCAATTGAAGCAATTGTTAACCAGTGCTCTGATTTTGAAGATCACAGATCCAAATGAATATTTCATGGTTTGCACAGATGCGTGCAAAGAAGGACTTGGTGGAGTCTTTAGCTAGAATGGGTGTGTAATATGTTTCGAGTCCAGAAAATTGAAAGAGCATGAAAGGCTCTATGCCACTCATGATTTGGAATTGGCAGCCATAGTGGATGCTTTGAAGAAGTGGAGGCACTACCTCATGGGAAATAGGTTTGAGCTAAGGACAGACCATAACAATATGACATATTTGTTTGATCAACCTACTTTGAAGTACATGGAATTGGTCACAAAATTTTAGCAAGGTAAAATGTAGCAGAAGGTTGAGGATTATGAATTGGGATTCGATGGAATCCTTTTGTACAGAAACAAAGTCTATGTACCCAACTCTTCTGAATTGAGGAGTGCAATTTTAAAATAAATGCATAATATACCTTATATAGGACACCCATGATATCAGAAAACAATCTCTACAGTCAAAAGCCAATATTATTGGCCAGGCATGAAGAAGGAGATTGCTGATTTTATTGCTAAATGCTTGGAATTTCAAAGGGTCAAGGCTGAGCATAGACACACAACTGGTTTACTGCAGCCATTACCCATTCTTGAGTGGAAATGGGAAGTGGTAACAATGGATTTCATCATGGGGTTGCCCATAACGAACAAGCAACATGATGCAATCATGGTGGTGGTGGCCTATTGTAACATCCCCGACTACTAATAGGCCAGGAAATAGTACCAAACACAACCTTAACTTAGCCTTTAAAGCTCTCATACCATATTGTAATTCCCTCGACCATCAACCACACTGTCGTTCAACGCTACTACGCGGAAACATTCTCAACTTATATAGTATGAATTTAAATGAAGTTAAATGACTTAACACAGAGTAAACATATAATTACTGCTAACATACAAAATTAATGGAATTAAGAGTAAATATCATTGCAACAGAATACATGATAAATTTCAAGACACAGACATGCATCACATATAAATTAAATACATAATTAATACTTATCTTTTAAACTGGCGTAACACCACCAACTGCATGCAGACCTTCCATGAACCTCCTAGCCTTAGACCATGTTACTCATCACTCTCAGCAGTAGGTCACCCCCAAGCTGGGACTAAGGTCCACCAGGCAATGGAATCCTAGGCTAGGCAAGGTCAATGGAAGACACATAGTTTATGAGGAAGGATTCTCTCCTAGGAGCCACTTATGCCCACTGCTCACAAACTCTCATTCCCCACATGCATGTCCCACCCCAGGAGTATACACCTTCATTGCCACCAAGACAGTCCTTTGGTTGCTAAACCTCCCTTGCCTTGGGCTTCAGCAACAGACCAGACCGAAATTCTCCGAGCTTTGTGGTAGCTACAGGATCCCTTCCAGAAGTTCTCACTTCCTCTGTGCACTCTCTCACCTGGAGAGAGCGCTCATAGGCTTGACAACTTGCTTCTTCAATCACAACCACCGCTCTCACCTGGACAGAGTGTTGCACACATGCCTGACAACCTGCATCTTTAGCTCCATTCTAGCACAAGGAGGACAACAAGGCTCAACAAGGAATGAATGACAGTAGCCAATCACACTCAGCCAAGGGACTGTGTGGCCATTACAACCCACAATTATAACACATATGACATAGGCAATTACGGTATGCTTAGGTTTCACAGACGACAACAACCCAGACGGTTAAGCACGAACTCAGAATTGCAGAGTGCGTAAACCGGTTTCACAGGACATATAGGAGACACGGCTCAGTCCATGGGTTTGCCACTGGTTTTCAGGGTGCGTGATAGGAAAATTACGCAGAGGTCAATGATGGAGACCAAACACAATGACTAGACGAAATTCACAGGAATATACCAGTCGATCACAAAGGTCTCGCGATCTCGGGTTTCAGAGCTGTGTGAGGTATGCAACGATTAGAGGTAGAGGTAACATGGTTCATAAATCGGGTGCTAGAATGGAGGACGAACACAGAGACCAGACGAAAATCACGGTTTCAGAAAACCGATGACAAAATGGAGGAGGAACCCCAAACTCAGTTGATGCTTCAACTTTTAACCGCATGCGCCTAGGTCAAAACTTGTCTTCCTAGAGATGCATACGTTCCCTTTTGCACATGTTGGAGCTACATGCATTGCCTCTCCCAGGACTTAGGATAAAAACATACCTTTCACAGCACTTTGGAATAATAATTAATTATTATTCCTAAGGACTTAAGCCCTCAAGCTTAGCCCCTCTTCCTACCTCTCAACCCCCTCTCCCTTACCTAATATGTGGAAGATTAGTCCCCCATCACTCTTTCTTTGTGGTTGGTTGGCACACATCGATGTTTATATTATATTAATGATCTGCATAATTACATATACAAAAATCAAGCTCCTAGCCTTAATACTTAGGCTCTCCGACGTAATAAACACATAAGCCCACCAACTTATCAATACTTGGCTCACCATCCTACAAAACATGATTTACAATTCATATACAGGATTTACAATTCATAAACATGATTACAATTCATAAACATGATTACAATAGGGATCGTCCTTGGGGATATTACAATCCCCTCCCCTTATTTTTGCACAATCCTCAGTACAACTTTCACACAACATCAGCAAGATTTTCAAAATATTCAAAAAGATGCGGGCATTCTGCCCGCATAGCATCCTCATGTTCCCATGTTGTATCCTCAGGACCGTACTAGGTCCATTGGACCTTTACAAGCCCTATGACTCGATTCCGGAGCTGTTTGCTTTTCTGGTCCAATATGCGCACATGATGCACTTGCAAGACACCTTCTTGCTTCACCTGAATCACATTCCAATCAATTACATGATTAGCANAAGCAATGAAACATGAAACACATTATGTACAGTCATGAATGCAGGTAATCCAAGCATATATGCAACCGGCCCAATCCTTTCTAGGATTTCAAATGGCCCACAAAATCTGGCTACCAACTTGGTGCAATTTCCCAGCTTCAAGGAACTTCTGTTAGCTTTCACTTTCAGGAAAACATGATCGCCCACTTTAAACTCTCCATGGGTTCTGTTTTTATCAGCATAACTCTTCTGCCTGTCTTGGGCAACTTTCAAATTTTGCTTCATTTTTAGCATCTGTTCTTCCATTTCCTTGAGCAACTCTGGCCCAACTACTTCCCTATCAACTGGATTATCCCAGCTTACTAGAGTATTTCACTTTCTGCCATAAAGTGCTTCAAATGGGCTCATCTTCAACGATGCTTCATACCCATTATTGTAGGCGAATTCTACCAAATGTAGGTAGTCTTCCCATTTCGATGGTTTGTCCATCACATAAATCCTTAGCATGTCTTCTATTACTCTATTCACCCTCTCTGTCTGCCCATTAGACTCAGGATGATAGGATGTACTAAAGTTCAGATTCATTCTGAACCCCTTGAATAACCCTTTCCATAAATTTGAGGTAAATTTCGGGTCTCTATCAGACACAATTGTCTTGGGAATACCGTGTAATCGTGCTACTTCCCTCATAAAAATATCAACAACATCCGCTGCCTTCTGAGTAGTCTTTAGTGGAATAAAATGGGCGTCTTTCATAAGCTTTTCTACCACCACCATGATTGAATCATTCTGCTTGCATGTTCTGGGCAATCCCACGATGAAATCCACTGTCACCACTTCCCACTTCCACTCAGGAATGGGTAATGGTTGCAGTAACCCTACTGGGTGTCTATGCTCAACTTTAACCTTCTGACACTCCAAACATCTGGAGATGTATTCAACAATCTCTTTCTTCATACCTGGCCAAAAGCAATGGCTCTTGACAGCTTCCACAGTTTTTTGATATCCAGGGTGCCCATCATGAGGCACATTATGCATTTCATGCAAAATCATAAGTTTCAAGTCTTGGACATTAGGTACATAGATTCTGTTCTTGTACAGAAGTATTCCGTCAGTTTCTAAGTTATAATTCTCCACTTTTTGTGGCATCTTACCTTGTTGTAGCTTTGCTACCAAATCCGTGTACTACAAATCTATATTTGCAGCCTTCAAAATCCTGCTTTTAATATCAGTTTGTTACATGCTAATGGTTGTAGCATGTAATTCATGCACTTTCCTGCTGAGTGCATCAACCCCTTTGTTTTCCTTCCCTTTGATATGCTTGATATCAAAATCGTATTCACAGAGAAACTCCAACCACCTACTCTGTCTAGCATTCAAGGTTGGATGATCAAACAAATACTTCAGATCATTGTGGTCTGTTCTTAGTTCGAACCTCCTTCCCATGAGGTAATGTCTCCATTTATTTAGAGCGTGAACTATGGCTGCCAACTCCAAATCATGATTTGTATAGTTCCTTTCGTGCTCTTTCAAATTTCTGTATTCATAACAAATTGCAAATCCATTCTAAATGAGGACTCCTCCCAGTCCTTCTTTTCATGCATCTATACACACTATAAAGTCTTCATTCGGATCTGCAATCCTCAAGATTGGAGCACTAGTTAATAGTTGCTTTAATTGATGAAAGCTTTTCTCACAATCTTCTGTCCACTGAAACTTCTTCTCCTTCCTTTGCAAGGAAGTGATAGGGTGAGATATCCTTGAGAACCCTGTGATAAACCTTATGTAATAACCATATATCCCCATAAAGGATCTGACTTCCGCCATGTTTTTAGGCGTTGACCATTCTTCGATGGCCTCAATCTTCTCAGGATGTACAACTATCCCATCCTTCAAAATAATATGACCCAAGTAATGGATGTGCTCTTAATAAAACGAGCACTTGCTCAACTTGGCATACAGTTGGTGCTCTCTTAGCACCTACAACACCATCCTAAGATGTTGCTCATGCTCTTCCTCCGACTTGGAATACACTAGAATGTCATCCAGGAAGACTATGAAAAACTTGTCTAGATAGTCCCTGAATACACCATTCATCAAGCACATAAAAAAACAGGTGCATTTGACAACCCAAATGGCACCAATGTGAACTCGTAATGACCATTCCTTGTTCTAAAGGTTGTCTTGCTGATGTATTCATCTTTTATCTTTACCTGGTGATATCCCGACCTGAGATCTATTTTCGAAAATATCTTCACATTTTTCAACTGATCGAAGAGGTCATCAATCCTCGATAGAGGATATTTTTTCTTTATAGTTACTTTGCTCAACTGTCTGAAATCGATACACAATCTTGACGTCCTGTCCTTATTCTTCACAAACAGGATCGGGGCACCCCAAGGTGACACACTTCGGTGTATGTACCCCTTCTTCAAAATCTCTTCAAGTTGCAATTGCAACTCCTTCAGCTCTGGCGTACTCATTATGTAAGGAGCTTTTGACACTGGAGTTGCTCCAGGCATCAAATTTACAGAGAAATCAATATCTCTCTTCGGAGGTAGTCCAGGTACCTCCTAAAATACATCTTCAAACTCCTTTAGTACCGCATGATATCCAATCTTTGAGACTTCATCCCTAGATGCTTCCTCCACATGGGATGCAAATAATTGAAAGCCTTTTTTGTAGCACTTCTTCAGTTGCCTTGTTGAGATTTATCTGATAGCAACAACTCTAGGAATTCCTTGGACTGTTTTTCAATTTCCTTCCTCATCCAGGCAAGTGAATGCCTTGTTACGACAGTCCAAGATGGCATGGTGCTGGTCCAACCAGTCCATCCCAATTAGACAGTCATAAGAACCTAAAGGAAAAACATTCATTTCAGCCTTTGTGCTCAATCCATTCATGTCCACAGGACATGACTTAACCAACTCAGTGACTTTCCTCTTGGTTCCTGTAGCCAAATGCACTAACCAAGAATTTTCATGTTTGCTTCTCGATAAATGGAAACTTTCCACCACTCTAGGATCTATATAGCTATGGCTATCCCCTGAATCAATTAAAATAGTAAAGGCATGGTTGTTGATCATACCTTCTACTTCAATCATGTGCGACTGATATTCAACTTGCTTTTTGTCTAGGGATGCGTAGATTCTTGGCATTATATTGCTCATGTCCTCCACTGTTTGAGCTTGTTGAACATTGTGGACAACTCTCACTTTATCATTTTGGTGGGGGTAATCTCTGTACCTATGGTTCCCTTTACAACCCCAACATTCCATAGGTTGTGGTCTTGGCATTTTCCCACCCTCTTCAGCCTTCCTGGGCTCTCTAAAAGATGGCTGTCCCCAAGGACTATTTCTGAAAAAGGGTGGATTAGTTCCCTTCTTCCTCTGATCAATCTGGAATTACTTCTTGTCTTCCCAAGCCTTCCAGAAGGTAGTCTTCTCTCTTTGCTGCTCATGTAAGCATTTCACCCTCCTTATCATTTCTTTCATAGTCTTAGGATCATCATACTTAATCTTGTCACCAATGGAAGGTGGCAATCCACTTAGATACCACTGAATCTTGACAGTCTCATATTTGATGAACGGGACATACTTTAGCAATTCCAGAAACCTTCATTTGTATTCATTAATGGTCATGCTGCCCAGCTTGTGTTCAAAGAACTGTTTCATCTTTCTGTCATAATATATTTTAGTCAAGTATTTCTTCTCGAAATACCTCTTCAATTCTCTCCAAGTGATATCTTTCTCTCTAATGTGTTGTACCTACACATGCTGATCCCACCACATGGATGCCTTTCCCTTCAGTTAATACATTGCAATTCTTCCTTCTGCATGAGAGGAATAATTTTGCAATTGGAAATATTTCCTCATGCACAACAACCATGTTTTAACATCTTCCTCCTTCTTATGTTCTCCATCAAACGTAGGAGGCTTAATCTTGTTCATTTCACCTTTCAGCTCATCCACCCTAGATCTCATGTGCTTTCTGGTAGGATATAGTCTTGAACTACTGCGCGCCCTCCTCTTGGAGTGACCTTGGAGTGATTATGGTGTCTACCAACACTCCTTGATCTTCTACCCTTAGAATTCTGGTGACTCCCTGTTTTTCTGGAGTCCAACTTCTTTTCTATTCTTTCCAGACTCTTCATCAACTTTAAGTTGAATTCACCTTGTTTATCCTGATATTTCCTGAGCTTTCTGCTATATGTTCGGTGAGTTTGGGCATCTTTCTACAATTTTTCAATGATTTTCATCATATGTCCTTCCTTATCTATCTCTTCCCCATGCCCATTGGAGTTCGACCCTTCAACTCCCAAATGAACATCCATCCCTTTAGATTCACTCTCTAAACTGGAAGCATTATGTGTCCCCTCCATTTCTTTGCACTCAGTTTCAACTCTAATCGGTTCTAGCACTTGCTAAACTTATGCAAACACGATGTACAGAAAACCAGAATTTGTCAGGACATCATTCCTTAAGAATTCCTCAGCATTCATAAACAACTCTGATTCAAGAAAAATGTTCAGATTTCATGAATTTTCCGAGCTCTGCTCGGCTCTGTAACAATCCTTTGGGAATTAGCCCCTTCTCTCTTAGTCCCCAACCCATGTGATCACGGGTCATGACCTCTCGCCTAACAAAAAGGGATCTTCGCGACTTCACGTTTCAGGTATTCAACTGTGGGCCAAACCTAATACTCTCGATTCTCGATTTTTCGAATCACAAATTTCCTAGGCGTTAGCTCCTCCTGCTAGGCCAATTTGAATGTGACGTTGGGCTGTAACCTAGGTCCCAACTTTTGAGCTTCTCTACCCTCTTACCCACATATTACAAATGTCACCAACCAAGGCGATGACATGTGGCATGCCTAGGAAGGTCCACGTCACCCTAGGTGACATCATCCGACCCCACCACGTCTACTCTTTCATTTCGAAACATCGGGCTTTAGGAGTTTGTGCAACAACACATCCCATTCTCCCGATAGCCAAACTCTCGAAATTACAATCTGCCCTTCTGCTTGATCCAATGGTCAAGCTATTTTCTTTAGATCTATGGTGTAGAAATCACTCGAGACTTCGGGGTTTCTTGGTTCGAGCGTTTATACCTCCATGCACCCCGCTTCTTCCAATTGCTGAAATCTGAAGGGTTTCCAAGATAACCCTCCTGTACCTTCTCCAGATCTGACGGTCGTAATGAATTTCCTTTCCATACAGATCTTACAGCTCCAACACCCCAAGTGTTGAGCTCTCTCTTTATGGTCAAATGTCATGTCGACTGCGGTTTTATTCTACCGCTACTCCTCCTAAGCTTCGTAACACGACCAAGGAACCCCTTGGCACTCAGAAACAATCCAAGGTTTGAAATTGGATCCTCCGAACACCATTTCCACTTGAAACCTTGGTTTAAAGACCACTTATCCGATCTATCCAGGCTCAGCGTTGAAACCATGGGCTCTAATACCATATTGTAACATCCCTGACCACCAACAGACCGAGCAATGCTACCAAACACAACCTTAACTTAGCCTTTAAAGCTTTGATACCATATTGTAATGCCCCCGACCATCAACCACATTGTCGGGAAATGCTACTACGCGAAAAAATTCTCAACTTATATAGTATGCATTTAAATGAAATTAAATGACTTAACACACAGTAAACATATAATTAATGATAACATAGAGAATTAATGGAATTAACCGTAAATATCATTGCAACAAAATACATGATACATTTCAAGACATAGACATGCATCACATATAAATTAAGTACATAATTAATACTTATCTTTTAAACTGGCGTAACACCACCAACTGCATGTAGACCTTCCACGAACCTCCCAGTCTTAGACTGCGTTGCTCATCACTCTCAGTAGTAGGTCACCCCTGATCTGGGACTAAGATCCACCGGGCAAGGGAATCCTAGGCTAGGCAAGGTCAATGGAAGACACAATTTATGAGGAAGGATTGTCTCCCAGGAGCCACTTATGCCCACCGCTCACAGACTCTCATTCCCCACATGCCTGTCCCACCCCATGAGTATACACCTTCACTGTCATCAAGACAGTCCTTTGACTGATAAGCCTCCCTTTCCTTGGGCTTCAACAACAGGTTAGATCGGAATTCTCTGAGCTTTGTGGCAGCTACAGGACCCCTTCCAGGAGTTCTTACTTCCTTCGCACACTCTGTCACCAGGAGAGAGTTGCTCACAGGCCTGACAACCTGCTTCTTCAACCATAACCACCTCTACCACCTGGATAGAGTGTTGCACATGAGCCTGACAACCTGCTTCTTCAATTCTGTTCCAACTCAAGGATGACAACAAGGCTCAACAAGGAACGATTGACAATAGCCAATCACACTCATCCAAGGGACTGCGTGGCCACTACAAGCCACAATTATAACACATACAACATAGGCAATTACGGTATTCTCAGGTTTCACAGACGACAACAACCCAGACGGTTAAGCATGAACTCAGAATTGTAGAGTGGGTAAACCAGTTTCACAGGACACACATGATACACGGTCAGTCCACAGGTTTTCCATTGGTTTTCAGGGTGCGTGACAAAAAAATTATGTAGAGGTCGATGATGGAGACCAAACACAGAGATTGGATTGAATTTATGGGAATACACCAGTCGATTGTAGAGGTCTCACGATATTGGGTTTTAGAGCCATGTGAGGTATGCAACGATCAGACGCAGAGGTAACACGGTTCAAACAGTGGACGCCAGAATGGAAGATGAACACAGAGACCAGACGAAAATCACGGTTTCAGACAGCCGATGACATAATGGAGGAGGAACCCCAAAATCAGCTGACTCTTCAACTTTTAACCGCATGCGCCCAGGTCGACATTTATCTTCTTGGAGCTGCACGCGTTCCCTTTTGCACACGTTGGAGATGCATGCATTGCCTCTCCTAGGACTTAGGATAAAAACATACCTTTCACACCACTTTGGAATAATAATTAATTATTATTCCTAAGGACTTAAGCCCTCAAGCTTAGCCCCTCTTCCTACCTCTCAACCCCCTCTCCCTTACCCAATCTGTGGAAGCTTAGTCCCCCATCACTCTTTATTCCTGGTCGATCAACACACAACAATGTTTATATTATATTAATGATCTT
>JASDQU010586900.1:2982-14913 GCA_032191745.1 Picea mariana | reverse complement strand
AGGGTTTTCAAGCATTTGACGCTTCTCCCATTATTAGTGACGCCCCATGACAGGGCCTGCAAGAGGGGCAATCCCCCTTCCTACAAATATGTCCTTTCTTACAAGGGAGTTGGAACCTATGGATCCAATGTTGCTTCAAACAAACTCCTTGGCAACCCCTCCTTGGCCAACAGAGAGGCAGTTGTAGACAAAACTGGTGAGACAACTGTGGAAGAACTTCCACAGCCCAGAAATCGGGCCAACAAATGGAAGCTAGGCCAATGCATTCCAAAATAAAATGAGATTCCCAACTATGAGATACATTCTTAACGTATAGGAAACTATGTCCAATTTATGAAGGATCTCATTGTTATTGGCAAGTTTCTAGGGATTTGGCCCACAGAAAGAGATCTGGTTGCCTGGATCAACACTTGGTAGAAACCTAAAGGTCATCTTGAACTCAAACTTGGATCCAAAGGGTTTTTGAAAATGTGCCTTATTTCTTCCATTCCACAGACCCTCATCTCCGTTATTGGACAAAGAAATTTAACTCGGATAAGGAAGACTTCTCATATGCCCTAGTCTAGGTCTGCTTATACTCCCTTCCTCATGAGTAATAGGTCGAGGAAATCCTTGCAGGAATCAACAATACTTTGAGGCCACCAAACAAGGAAAATACATTTCTTATGCTTGCATATGCATTTACATGAATGTTTCGGTTCCCATTCTAGAGCCAATCTACCTCAACTACCAAGATTCAGATTCGATCCAGATTTGATATAAAACCATATCACCTACCCCTTCAAGATAGACTCAATTATTCAACTTTAAAATATGAATTTATCAATCATCGAATCAAATATTCAAGCTCAGGTGGGTGCATAATATGAGTGGTAACTTCAACCTTGAGGAAGCCTATGCTTTGGTTGCTGGGCATGCTCATACCCTTATGGACAACATCTGGATTAAAAATATGCAAATCAAATCTATGGCCTAAATTGGCCCTATTTCTCTGGTTAACCGCTCACGGAAAAATACTGACCTATGATTAGTTGATTTGTAGAGGCTTTGATAGATCGAGCCTCTGTATCATGTGTAGATAGGCTGAAGAAAATTTAGAGCACCTTTTGAACTCTTGTCCCTTTAGCGCCACCCTTTGGGATTAAGGTGCCACTCTCTTCAAACAAACAAATCGACACAGAGACAATGTCAAGCTCACTCTCTATTCATCTCTCTTCATGGCACATGCATGGATTTATGAATCCCTTTCTGAACAGTATCTGGAAAAGTTTCCCAAGATTTATCCTCTGGGAAACTTGGGAGGAAATAAATTGACGCATACTCAAGAATGAGGAACAACCAGTCTCATCGACTTAGACAAGAATCTAGAGATTCATCCTGGAAACAATCTAGTCCTCTCCTTGGACCAAGTAGGATTTCGAACACAATAGCAAAGAGCAGATCATCCTTTCTAACTAGGAATTCAACCCTACTTCATCCTTAAAATTCAATGGTTTGAGTTCCCCTAAGGTATCCTCACCCCTTGCATGGTCTCCTCCACCTCAAGACTTTTTCAAGCTCAATTTTGATGGTTCTTCTAAGGATTATCCTGGCCTAGTGAGATGAGGTGGAGTCTTTCGAGACTTAAAGGGTTGAATTCTCTAAATTTATGCAAGATTTTAGAAAAAATATTGAAATTTCTAAACTTTGTGTCCCTCGCCATTTTTTTTTTAAAGTTGCGCTAGCTTTAAATCCTTGTGTCGCCTGGTGTAAGCTTTTTAGCCGTAGTAAACCTCTAAACCTTTCGCCATTTTCGCCAAGCTTCTCTACCATCAAAATCTCAAATCCTTGCATCATATTTTTCAAGGCCCTTCCATCTCTCTTTGTTCGCAATTCTGTGATCTTTGAAAAGGGTCTTAAAAATGCCAAGTTTCCTTTGTTATATTAAACCAAGCTACAGTTCTTTTATATATATAAAATTATATATAAATTCTATTTTTTTAAAATTATTTTATATAATTTTAAAATAATACTATATTATTAATTTAAAAGTTTGGTAAAAAGAAAAAAATAATAAATAAAAGGCTTATTTGTTTTTTATGCAAAAAATATTGGGCCAATTACCTCACGGGCCCAATCTCCAATTAAAGCACCTGCAATACAACACAAGTTAGCCGAGACCGAACACCAGGCATCAAGTCACATGGAGGAGGAGTTCATGAGGGGGCCTGAAAGGGGTGCACTACGGGTGGAATAATTGAGGGAACACTGACATATAAAAACACCTGCGAATTCTTTCATCCGAGAAATGTGGGATATATCCCAAATGCAAAAAATAAAAATAAAAATGCAGCAGGAGTCAAGCGCCAAACAAACCCAGTGTCCAAGAATCGACAACACCAAACAATTCCACAAGCTAGCACTGGTAACCAAGCTAGAGGAGGTGCATCAATTGTTACATGATTTATTTAATGGGAAGATGGTTTGTAAGAGCATCAACCATGGTGAAGTGTTTTTTTCTTATGGCGCTATAGTCCAAGATGCAATTTTTAGTGGAGAAAGTGATGAAGAGGTCCAGGACCATTTTCTTCTGAATGTTACTCCACTGTCAGTACGATTGGAAGTTGTGATGATTGTTTCAATCCGAAATTTTTGAAGGTGAATAATCTTTTGGGTATAGCATTGCTGGGAAATTGAATCAAGATGACAAGAAACAAAAGATGAAGATCGGTGTTGTATGCCCGGGTTCTAATAACTCATCATCCGACTGTTCACATCATCACTAGATCGACGCCAGTTAGATACTTCGGGTCTTCAAACATCCGCGATGTTTAACCACACAGTAATTTTTGTCTTGGTCATCATTCTGAGCGTCGGGTTCCACTTCGGGAGTTTTGGAAATTGGAGGAATTAAAATTGCCACTCCTCTTTTCCCCCAAAACTCGAAGGCCCAAAGTCAAGGTTCCACGAGTGTATTAAGAGCTTTAACATTCCTTCTCAGGTTTTCATTCCCGTGTTTATGGATCATCCACAATTTTCAGAACACGATTGGCAATGAGGATTTCCACAATTATTTTCAAGATCAAAGCTATGTGGAGCATGCATTAGCTGAAGTTTGCATTGTCTGCGGTAACCATGAAAAAGAATCATATTAAGAAGCAGTCTTCCCGTTCAATTAAGGAACATCCGAGCTGCAGGGAGAACATATTGCATTTGGTTGACTTCCCTTTAGAAAAGAAGTTACTCACAGAAAGAGTCCTACAATATGGATAACACAAATGGATATTTTTGGGGCCTTTACCACCAGGTTGGGAACAACACTATGACACAGTAACTGGAAAGGTGTATTGCATCGATTACACTACAAAAAAAACAAATTCTAGATGCCCGAATCATATCAGGAGAGTGCTAGGATCATCGCCATTTATTGTGTCCAATTGAATCTAACTATCAAAAGAAAAGATCATTAATTGTTAAGATCTTAGCGCCAAGTGCTCGAGGTTTCTCTCTTGGTTTGTTATATCTTGAAAATAGTCGTTTGATAGAAGGGGTTTTCTAGGATAAAGATTGAAAACATTATTCAACAGAGGGATCTGAGACTGAGAAGAGAAAATCGTCGGGCATGTCAGTGAGAAAACGACGATAAAAAAATATTTGCATTTTATGATAAGAGTATGGTGTTAACACAAGGATCTGCAGACTGTTTCTTAAAAATCAGACAAAAATTGAGGTTTACCCTCAATTTCATTATGGTGTAAATCATGTGGCATTCTTCCCCTGATTTCCATAGGGAAAACGAAAATATTAGAGGCCTAAGAAACTCAAGCACCCTCTCTCCACCTATCACATCTCCCTTCCCAATACCTCCTCTCACCTCCCGACATCTGTCCCACTCACATTCCAATCTCCCTTACACGTCACCTCCTCCCTGCCTATCACACCTCCCTCGTTCCTCTGCCACCTTTGCCTTTCCCTTGCTACAACAACCTCATACCAGCCTCTACCCCCCCCAATCGCTTCCTTGCACATGGTCGTCGCTCACTCGTTGGGCCATGTGAGTTTCGCCAAGCACCTCACTCCACATCACCCCTACGCATACACTATCAGATTGCCACATGAAAATCTCACATTGGTCACAGACAAAGACCATTCATGGCCTCGAGGCATTAGGATGGACTTGCAGAAGTCATTGGCACCGTTTGAGAACAATTATGGGTGTCAGGCCCAGTCGCAATCCCAATGAAGACAGTTATTGAATATTGTGGCCAATAGTTGAGACCTCGCCTCATCCCATAAATGGAAAACATTGCAGAGAGTAGCCATGAAGGCACACTTACGATCCAAAGCTTCCTTATGGGCAATTTTTCCTGTAAAGAACATAACTATGCCTGGCTCACATTTGACATCATGAGGTCTGCACAACCTGACAAAGTGGGCGCCGACTGAAGGTTTTGAAAGTAGTGATCTGATCACATTATTGGTGGTTGCAACATTTTAGTATATATAGGCAGTTTTGATAATTTGTTAAGGTCGAATGGGTGAGCTAGGCTCCCTGCTATTGTAATATTTTGATTGAGAACAACTGGTTCTTTGGTTATGTTTTTGTTTTTGAGACATTTTGATTAATCTAAGTCAGCTTTCTTATTCCATTTTGTTTGTCTCTGATACTGAGAGAGTTCATGTTTGATTGATTCACATGGATTGCTGTAACTATATTATGATAAATGTTTGATTATAGTACTATTATAATTTCTTTCAGCTTCCTTGAAATTTGAATCCAAGAGGACCTTGTGTTTAAGTTTTTCCTCCTTAGGTTGTTGGAAAATATGATGTTCATAGCAGAACTCTACACCTTTCTCACTAAATCTTCCTCCTACTCACCCTTACTCCAACTTACTGACTGAAGTTGATTCAAGACCTCAATGGCTGGTGCATGCTAGTCTAGATTTATGAGTTAGAATTCTATTATTATTGAGTTTTCTCCATTTGACCACTCAAACCTCAATTACCTGTGACATATAAACTGATGGGTACTAGGCTTACCTTCAATGAAATCTGAAGGTGACTTCCAATGCTAACATTTTTGGCGCCGTTGCCGGGGAACGAATTGAAGACTTTTCCCTGGGATAGAACGACAAAGAAGCTTTGATTTTGAAGGTACATCAGATATCAGTACCATTGAAGATTGCAACTTGCACCTGGTGACTCCACTGTTTTCGACTCCACTATTTCAGTTCTGGCTCCTAAAGGCAGACATATGAGGTCCACTTCACTGCTGCCTCTAGCAACGTCTAAAGCTGACCTAGAGGAAATTATCAGAAAGGGAAAGATCGCTAAAAAAGGTACCTCTACTGCTGTACCAAGTTTTTCTGATAATTTGCATAATCCCTCTTTACAAACTCCAGTAACTGTTTCTAATTCTCCTATTATACAGACTGTTGGAGTTTTAAGAAATTTTAGTTTTGGGAGTTTTCCTGCCAATTTATCCCCTCCTATTCTTGGTTTGGAAGGAGAGAGATTTGACACCCCTTTCTCCCCCGAAGTTGTGAAGTGGAAGGAGAGAGCTTTGACCTTAGAATACTTTCCTACTCCTCCTCATATTAGGGTTGCTACAGTTGCAGAAGGGGAGACTTATGTTCCCTCAAGCCCCTTGTCTTCACGTCCCAGGAACACTGTCCTAGTTTCACATAGCCCAACTCCATCCCCTCTGGGTTCTCCTCTAGTTCACATACAAATGGCAGGAGCTAATCCCCCTAGAACTAGAATGGAAGCTATAGTAGATACTAGGTATGCCCCTCTTGTCTTGCTTCAGTCGCTGAATTCTCTGCCAACGGATGGATACCTTAAGCAGTTGCCCAAGTTCACAGGTGAGGGAGACAAAACTGTAGAAGAACATCTTGAAGCCTTTTATATTTATACATACAACCATACCATTGGGAATGAAGATGTATGGATGAGGATTTTTGTTCATAGCCTTGATGGTGAGGCTAGAAAGTGGTTTAGGGCTTTGGCCCCTGGATCTATCGTCGGGATTGAGGCTTTAGATGATGCTTTTCTGAGGCAGTGGGGGTACAAAAAGGACTTTTTGTATTATATCAAAGAATTTGGATCCCTAAAGAGGAAAGAAGGAGAGTCTGTCTCGTATTTCTCTCAAAGATTCAACAAAATGTACAATAAAATCCCTCCTGAGATAAATCCTACAGAGACCTCTGCCAAAATCACCTATGCTAGTGATTTTGACCCTGATTTTTGCCTTTTACTGAGAGAAAGGAGATCTACCTTCTTAGCTCATATGCAAGATGTAGCCATGGAGGTAGATTGTAACATAGTGGCATCTGATCAACTTAGAGGGAAATATGATAAGGACAGGAGAAAGAGTAGAACTGAAGCCTCGACCTCTGATTCCTCTATTGTCCACCCCCAAGTTGATAAACTTACCAAATTAGTAAAATATCTTTCTGCTGAGATGGAAAAGTTAAATTTTGAGGGAAAACAAACCTATAGAAACACACAAAATGATGATAACAGAGGTGGTTTCAGGAGACCTAATAATTCTCCTCAGACTCTTACAAGAGATCCTAGAAATAGAGAAAGGGATGACCAAAATATCCAAACTCCCTTACAAAACAACCTTTTGGCTGATGAGGAAGGAGAAGATGAAGAAGATGATCCTGAGATCCATTGCTTGGGTGACACCTCTCCATCCCCTCACTTAACCCAATCTAAACATGGGAAGTCCTTAGTGGATAATCAAATAAATGAATTAAGTAATGGAGAGAAGGTAAAATAGAACCCTAGTAGATATGATGCGAGATCTAAAAAGAAAGGGGAAAAGACTAATGCTTCTGATCAACCCACAAAAACATAAAAATCTGCCAAGGTTGTGATAGTTGGCAGCAAAGAGAAATTTTCTCAAAGCCCCCCATTTTTGGTTGAGGATCCTATCCCAGAAGTCAAGGAGATCTTGAAATCTCCACCTTCCTTCAGTTATGAAAATGAGATCCAAAAATCAAAATCCTTGTGCCATTTTCGAAACTGATAAAAATTGAAGAAGTTAAAAAATGTCTTTCCAAAATGTTGTTGTCTGAATCATACTCAAATACCACTGACTCAGTTAATCTTCGGGATGAAAAGCCAGCAGTCATATTAGGTCCTTTGATAGAATATAGAGATGATTCATCCCCTCCCTTCTATACATAGCTAAACATACATGATAAGGTGCTGCATAATTGTTTGATTGACTTAGGGGAATCTTACAATCTCATGCCCAAAGCAGTCATGGATGAACTTTGATTAGAAATCACAAAAGCCTACCGTGACTTATATTCTTTTGACTCTAGGAAAGTGAAGTGTCTTGGGGTCATCAAAGATCTGGTTGTGACCTTGTTTCAGTTGCCCATGAAAAGTGTGGTCATGGAAATTGTAGTGGCTGATGTTCCCCCCAAGTTTGGTATGTTATTGTCAAGATCTTGGATAAAAAAACTTGGGGGAACTTTGCAGATGGACCTCACATATGCCACCATTCCTGTATTTTGGGGTGAGAATAGAAGACTTTACAGAGAAGCTCAGTTGGCCTACATCATTAGTGATGAAACAGACCCCACCAACCATTCTATTTTTGCTATTGACACTCATTTGGGATCCAACCTATTGCAGCTCACTAATACTCCTGAACCTCCTCTTGAAATCAGAAAACAATCCATTACTCTTTGTGAAATCCCTCCTCCAACTACCTCTGTTTGGAAGATGTTATTTGATGGAGCCTCTTCTAAGGAAGGTGTTGGTGCTGGAGTGGTCTTTGTTTCACCTTGTCAAGAGACTATACCTTTGTTATACAAACTAGAATTTGAAGCTACAAATAATGTGGCAGAGTATGAAGATCTTGTTTTGGGTTTAAGGGCTGCAAAAGACATGGGGATTGAAGAGCTATCAGTATTTGGGGATGCAGAACTAATTTTTCATCAAATCAAAAATATTTATCAAGCCAAGAACCCTAGGCTTAAGACTTACATAAATGAAGTATGGGACCTAGTTGACAGTTTCTTCCTAGCTTTCAACATTTCATTTATTCCAAGAGAGGAGAATACCATGGCTAATTATTTGGTTGTTTCAACAAGCCATTTTAGATCCCATTGCCACCTAAACTCAAGTATGATGTAGGGGTGAAATATAGACCCTCTGTCCCTGACAGTATCAAGCATTAGAAGGTGTTTGAGGATGATAATGAAATCAAAAATTTTCTTGAGTCCGTTGATGAGTTCTCTGCATTACATATTGATCATGATCATGATTCTGAAAGTAGCCCTCATGCTGATGTATTTTAAAATAAAATTGCTAATCACCATATTGTTCAGCTACCTAGCAACCACATTCCAAAGGGACTAGTTGCTTTGGAAAGATTGTTTGATGCGAATGATGTGGCAATAAATTTTAGAGGTTCAATTGATGATGCTAAAGTAGCTGAGTACAATATTGGTCTAGAGAAGGATCCCAAATTTGTCAAGTTGTCAAGTAGCTTGTCAAGAGAGCAAAGGGCCGAATATGCTGAGCTGTTAAAGGAGTTTGCCAATGTGTTTGCCTAGACATATGAAGATCTCAGGACATATGATACAAGTATCATTGAGCACAAGATCCCATTGAAGGAAGAGTCCAAGACATTTAGGCAGAAGTTGAGACAAATAAATCCTATGCTGCTGCCCATTATGGAGAAGGAGGTTAAAAAGATTTTGGATGCCCAGATTATTATTCCTTTGAGGTATTCTGCATGGTTGGCCAACTTGATCCCAGTAAGAAAGAAGAATGGAGAAATTAGACTTTGTGTGGTTTTCCGAAATCTGAACAGAAGCTCTAAAAAAGATAATTACCCCTTGCCCAAGATGGAACAAATATTACAAAGAGTGATAGGAGCATCCAAGATGTCTATTATTGATGGCTTTTCTGGCTACAATCAAGTCTCTGTCTTACCTGAAGACAGAGAGAAGACAACCTTCACCACTCCTTGGGGTACATTCATGTACGCTAAGATGCCCTTTGGATTGATGAACGCATGAACAACCTTTCAACGAGCCATGGACATAGATTTTACTAGAGAAAAGGACAAGTTTGTGGTCATTTATTTGGATGACATAACAATGTTCTCACAATCTGATAAATAACATTATGATCATCTGAAAAGAGTCTTCTTGAAATGCAAAAAATTTGGTCTCTCTTTAAATCCCAAGAAGTCATTATTATTTATGAAAGAGGGTAAACTGTTGGGGCACATTGTGTCAGCTGAGGGGGTAAATATTGATCCAAGCAGGGTAGAAGCTATCCAAGCTTTGTCACTCCTTAGATCCAAGAAATAAGTTCATTCCTTTTTGGGGAAAATTAATTTTCCGAGAAGGTTTGCTTCAAATTTTGCTAAGTTGGTAAAGCTTATCACAACCATGTTGAGGAAAGGAAATGAAATCAAATAGACTGTTGAATCTCGTAACTCTTTTGACCAAATAAAGAAGGCCTTGACTGAAGCACCTGTGCTCATCAGTCCTGACTACTCCAAGGAGTTTTTGATTTTCTCTTTTTCTTCATTTAACATAGTAGTAGCTGTTTTATTGCAAAAAAACGCCAAGGGGTTAGAGAAGCCCATTTCCTTTTTCAGTAGGGCATTGAGAGATGCTGAAATAAAGTATGACATCATGGGAAAACAAGCCTATGCTTTGGTTAAATCTCTCAAAGCTTTCAGATTTTATGTGCTACATTCAAAAGTCATTGCATATGTCCCTTCAGCTTCTTGTGGGTCGATACACCTCAATAGCACGCCTAAAGGGTCTTTCCAATATAAGACTTGATCAATTAGACAACATTTAATTGATTTGAGCTTTAAATCTCTTACCTTGCTCTTTTCCATGCCATCAGGAGGCTGCAACTTCTATAGGAAAAATATAATGTCATTGTACCTACTGCATCATGCCAATGGGGGTGTGACTTGAGGATCTTCATCAGAAAACTCAACTTGTTGATTCTTTGAATAACTGTTGATGAAATTGACCCCCAAGGCTTTGTAATTAGATTCAGCCAACATTTTCCTTATTCAACCTGACATAGATGGAAGAAGGAGCAAGTGGATTGCCAAGATCCTTGAATTTGATCTTGAAATAAAGCCCACCAAATTGGTTAAAGGCCAAGGTTAGCTAGGTTGCTGGCTGAATCTAATTACAAAGCCTTGGGGATCAATTTCATCAACAGTTATTCAAAGAATCAACAAGTTGAGTTTTCGATGAAGATCCTCAAGTCACACCCCCATTGGCATGATGCAGTAGGTACAATGACATTATATTTTTCCTACAGAAGTTGCAGCCTCCTGATGGCATGTAAAAGAGCAAGGTAAGAGATTTAAAGCTCAAATCAATTAAATGTTGTCTAATTGATCAAGTCTTATATTGGAAAGACCCTTTAGGCGTGCTATTGAGGTGTATCGACCCACAAGAAGCCCAAAAGATCATGTATGATTTTCATAACAATTTATGTGGGGGGCATCACTTTTGGAGAACCACAACCTACAATATTCTCAGTGTTGGATATTTTTGGCCTAGCCTCTTCACTGATGTTTGTTCTAAAATCAAGGCTTGCGTTAAGTGTAAGAAGTTCTATGGAAAGTTGCAGCTCAAGTCTTTGCCATTGAAGCCTGTGGTAGCTTCAGGACCTCTTCAACAATGGGGCCTAGATTTTATTGGGGAAATACACCCTGCTTCAAGTGGTCAACATAGATGGATCTTGACTGCCACATACTACTTTACTAAGTGGATAGAAGCTATCCCCACAAGAAATGCTTCCCACAAAGTAATCATTGGTTTTCTTGAGGATATTGTGGCAATATTTGGTTGTCCAATCAGAATTGTCACTAATAATGATTTAGCTTTTAAGGATGAACCACTGATTAAGTTTTGTGAACAGTTTGGAATCACATTGATTCACTCTACTCCTTACTACCCCCAAGGGAATGGACTGACATAGTCCTCTAACAATATCCTTATTAAGATCATCAAAAGACTGTTAGAGGACAATAAGAAAGCATGGGATTCAAAGCTTAATTTTTCTCTATGGGATGACCAAGTGACAACAAAGAGATCTCTTGGTGTCTCTCCTTTCCAACTTGTGTATGGAGTTGAGGCCATCTTTCCTTCTCAGCTCGCCTTGCCTGTGGAAAAATTCTTCCAAGACTACCAAGGAGAACCAGATGATATGATTAGAAGAATACATCAGCTGGTAGAAGTGCAATAGACTAGAGAGAAACTACTAGACAAAACACATGACCATCAACAGAAGATCAAGCAGGCCTTTGACAAGAAGGTAAACAAAAAGGATTTCTAGCTGGGAGATCTAGTACTCAAGTGGGATGCACCTAAACAAGATAAAGGCAAGCATGGTAAATTTGAGGTCTTATGGATCGATCCCTTCAAAATTTCTGAGGTTTTTTCAAATAACACTTACAAGTTGCAGGATTTGGAGGATACATAAGTTTTTGGTAGCCCTGTAAATGGGCATTTTCTGAAGAAGTTTTATACTTAAGCCATGAGTGGCTTCCCATGTCATTGTAAATATCATTTTTCTTTTGTTTTTGGCTTTTATAAATGACTCCACAACCCAATACTAAGGCACTGAAACTGCAAAAGGAGTTCTTAGAGCCTCACAGAGAGGTCTCTATCCATTATGGAGCCTATATGTTAACACAATAATCTGTAGATTGTGTCTTAAAAATCAGACATAAATTGAGGTTTACCCTCAATTTCATTATGGTGTAAATCATGTGGCATTCTGCCCATGATTTCTACAAGGAAAACAAAAAGATTGGAGGCCTAAGCAACTCAAGCACCCTCTCTCCACCTATCACATCTCCCTTCCCAATACCTCCTCTCACCTCCCGACACCTGTCCCACTCACATTCCAATCTCCCTTACACGTCACCTCCTC